>NKCJ01000124.1:0-85262 GCA_003947015.1 Fusarium sp. AF-6
GTTATAAAGTTATAAAATTAACTTAATATAATTAAACTTCTAGAATTTATATAATAAATAGCTATTTATTTATATTTAAGAATAATAATTACTATTTTAACTCTAATCAATGCTGCTTAGACAAGTTTCATTATCAAGACCTTGTCCTATCATACCCGGATCGTCACTTCTGTGGGATCACCGACACGTTGACAAAAATGTCCACACCGATGCCCCTCACTGTGCGGACTTTGCTTGACGCCGGCATATTCCAAACGACATCACCGACTCCCTATGTAGTCCGATCATGCTTCCTGGCTCACTGGGGGCCGATGTCGCTCCATGCCCAAGTGATACACAGGTGGCACCCACTCGACAACCTCCTCCGTTTTGGAGAGCCATTGGGTTGTGCCTCAAGAGCAACTTTACCAGTTCTGGTAGTCTGTATGATAATCGTCGAGCGGTATTCTTCGGCGATCCAGGCTAGGCAGGTATCCTGGAAGGGAGGTCATATCCACAAAAAGTCACAGACTACGTAGCAGGCGTTCCTCTACGGCGATACCATGCATCGAGTAAACTCCCCGACACTCCTCTCAGTGGATGCCCTTACTTTGAGTCCATCAGCCTGTGACTAGTCATGTGAGTTTACGTAGGGGCTTTAGCTGATCATACAGCTACCTGAAAAACGTTGTTGAGGTAGGCCACCTACTCTGTGATGGGACCTTCCGCTGAAATCTATTGGTGGCAGTAGTAATAAGGTGATCTTCTCGGCAGGTGGCGATGGATGTCCTATTCTCTTTGGACCTTTCGTGGATGTCGTCCAGTTATTCAAATTAAAGGATCACCAGATGCTTTTTTACTCTTCCAAGTTTTGTTTACTTGGCATATCTACCTACCTATCAAACATCACCACCCGTCACTCCACTTCAGACCGAAGATCCCCTTCCTTTTATCCTCAATCAGTCAGTGCCATTGTCTAGTGCTCTCGTTCTCTGAGTAAGTGGCCCTTTGCGATGAAGAGCAAACTGAGTACAAACCCAAGCCCAGCCAAGCCAACCGAGAACCAGAGTGCCCCGCGATATCCCAGAAGTCTATCTTGTTCATCCTTGCCGCCATTGTTAATATTCGTTTCGACAGTGCCAGAAAATCCAAGACCAATTGATATACTATAGTTGATGATAGTCAAGACAACACTTGCACCCATTCCCTGAAACTCCCGAGGCACTGCGTTCGAGAAGATGATGACAGCAGACGGGAACGAGGTATCCATACCAACAGTAATGATAAGGACGCTGAAGAAATAGTAGGTCCAGTATGTCGAATGAGGAGGACGGCTTGCTGCGAGAATGGAGCCTATGAGGTAGGCAACTTGACCAACAACCATTATCCAAGACGCGGGAATTCTCCCAATTAACTTGCCCACGGCCAAGGCTGAGATCAAGCCAACGGGAATGACGGGGACGAACCAGGCCGCAATCTGAAGAGGAGTATTTCCTCCGATATCCAGAGCGACTTGACCGATATAGTAGACCTATAAACGTTATTAGTGTTGAACTTGGTAAGAGAGAGCAGCTACTGACCCAGATACCAAAGCACGCCCAACCTGTTGCTGTGCATGCGAAAACAAACCCAATATCAGAGTTGAAAGCGGCCAGAGGTAAGAGGGATGAATTCGCCCAGTATATCTCAATGCAGAAAAACATTCCTCCAAACAGGACGCCGAGTATAAGACAGATGTAAACGTAGGGCTGTTTCCAGCCAACAACAACAGCCTGATTCCACGCAAAGTTGAACAGCACCAGTGCGGTAACACCAGTCAGACCGCCTGGAATATCGAGTGCTTCGAGTCTCTCTCGGACTGACTTATTCTGCTTCTCCTGAAGAGGCGGTGGGATCGTCCACTCGGCAAAAGCAGCAATACCAGCAAGTGCAATCGCCAAACTCCAATAGATCCACGGCCACCAGGCGAGGGCAAAAAGGCCTCCAAATAAGAAACCCGCGATGGCACCAAAAGGAGCAGCACCACCAAACCATGCAAAAGCCATGTTCTGTCGCGGCCCAGGCGCGAAGGACCGACCGAGGATAGCAAGAGCGTTTGGTAGAGTGAGCGCTGGACCCATGCCTTGGAAGACTCGACAGAAGGTGAAGAGGACGTGATTGGAGTAGACCGATAGGCCGGCAACCAACGACCAGAGAGAGTACCAGATCATACCGATAACGAACATCTTCTTATGACCAAACTCGTCTCCCAGCCGTCCACCGATGAGGATGAAGGTGCCAAGAGTCAGACTATAGCCTGCGATGAGCCAGGAGAGTTGACCTGGATTGGTGATGCCAAAAGACTCCCCGATCAGACCGACAGTTGCGAGAGTGTTTCCTAGACCAACTTGATTGGTGAACATGGCTGTGCACAGAGTTCCAACGAATAGGATCTGGCGAGGGGTTGAGAGGGCGTCCGCTGGATAAAGGCTCTTTTCCTGGTCGGACTGCGAGCTAGACTCGACATCTGGTGATATTTTGTGAGCAACATCACCTACCAGAGATCGCTGAAATAACTTACCTTGAGGTACTTGAGATGGTGGTCTGCGTGGGGATTGGGTTTCTTGCTTTAGCTCCAGGTCTATATCAGATAGGGACGTCATGATCGTGAGCAGGGTTGATGTCTTGCGGTAGGAATCGGATACGGCGATAGAGAAACCAGCAGAGAAGGATGAACATGAACTCTGTGCTGAAGATTTCCCAGATTCGCAGAGATTGAATTGGATTTATACTCTATTTTCCTTTCTTATATCATTCCTTTCACTGTTCATACGGATTCATCTTATTGGCCATTCCATAAGCATGCTCCGATTGCTCGTGTCAGGTTGGGACTAGTGCCGGAGCCCTCGTAAGGTCCGCTCCGGGCCTCCGGATGAGGCGAACCAGCAGAATGCATGACGAATGAAGTCTATTAGACGTTAAATAATCTGACAAGTGTACTAAATATCCCGATTTCTATGGTTACTAAGCATCTTCACGATGCATTCGGAGTCTAGCAACAACAATCTATATTAACAACATATTTGCCCGCTGTTTTCGAGATATCCAAGTCTCTGCCCCTTATTCGCCACAACCTCAATCTCAATCACCTTTCCTTGATCTATTCTCTTCCCACTTGAAACTTCACACCATGAGTTCATCTCACTCCATTGTCCCTCCCCAGGGGGTGGTGCTCGTGACTGGAGTCAATGGCTTCATCGGCTCTCACATCGCCAACAATCTCCTTCGTCTGGGCTACCGAGTTCGTGGTACAATCCGAGATGCAGGCAAGGCAGCTTGGATCACAGAAGCCATGCAAGAAAGTAACCCCTCCGGCCACTTCGAAGTTGTGATTGTCCTAGACGTCACTGCCGCAGATGCATGGAGCGAGGTTGTGCAAGGTGTCGATGGCATTGTCCACGTTGCGACGGACATGTCTTTCGACGCTGATCCCAACAAGGTCATCACGCCTATGGTCCAGGGCGTGAGAAACCTCCTTGTGGCTGCGGCTTCGGAGCCAACAGTGAAGCGGTTCGTCTTCACGAGCAGCGATCGAGCAATATCTAACGCCATCAACGGCAAAGATATTACACTCGATTCAAGCATGTGGAACGAATCGGCCGTTGAAAGCGCGTGGCGACCACCACCCTACGAGGCTGATCGTGTCTGGGACGTCTATGCCGCTCTCAAGACCCAATCCGAACAAGAGATTTGGGCATTTGCAAAGGCCGAGAAACCCAAGTGCATCATCAATTCGGTGCTTCCCTGTTTCAACGTTGGGCCGATTCTTCACCCCAAGCAGCCAGGGAGCACTGGAAAATGGGTACGAGACTTCTGGAAGGATCCTGATCATTACAAGGATTTGCAGCAGTTTGGTGCCTCGTGGTACATTAACGTGGAGGACACCGCACTACTACACATCGCTGCTCTCACTCAAGAAGATGTCAAAGGAGAACGCCTGTTGGGATTTGCAGGTCCATTCAACTTCAATAGCTGGCTTGCTGCATTTCGACAGTTGGATCCATCAAAGACCTGGCCGGCTGATGATCCATCTCAGGAACATAACTTGTGCAAGGTTGATACTGGAAGGGAGGTGGAATTGTTGAAGCGATTTGGACGGAATGGTTGGACGAGCTTTTACGACAGTGTTAGGAAGAATTGTCTTGAAAGCCGAGAATGAGGCTGGAGTTGTAGCTATTTGGTTGGATGACATCAGTTGGCAATATGCCAAGGACATGCAGTGTTAGCACACAGAATGTAGAATCATCATTGTCGCATCATTTCTACAGGACCAGAGTGGCTTGCTTTCTCTATTGGACCCTTTCAGCCATGTGAAATTACCAATTCTTTATAATATTCTGTGTGGCTTCGTCAGCAGCATGCCTGTTCTCTCAGTATTCGCGATGTTATCAAAACCACCACCTGCGACACTGGAAAAAGCCATTTAGATTGCCACTACACCCGAGATGAACAGACTCGCTTCGCTACGACATGAAAGAATTGTCAATCCGATCTCTCGCAATCTAAGATCCCACTTTTAGCCCGAGAGGGAGAGTTCTGGTGGGTGTCATGCTGCTGACAAAAGCCAATTATCTTGGCGCAAGCCTCCGGAGGCTTCGTAAGGTCCGTTCCGGGCGCTGACATCAACCACAATTACAGAACTGCCTTACGAGATCATGCAGTCTGAGATAGCTATTGGGCAATGGTGTACTCTGTGGACTATATTAATGTGCATCGCATCTTGCAATATCCCTCCAACATTTCTTGCATCTCATTCCCCTCCATCCTACCACAACCTTTCATATTCTCCTCTATCCAAGTACAAACTCCAAAATGGCTCCCAACTCTCCCGTAGCCCTCATCCTTGGGGCTGGCTCCAACATCGGACACCATGTCGGCCGCGCATTTGCAGCCAAGGGCTACAGAATTGCCCTTGCTGCTCGAAGCCTGAAGGAAGACGACAGCACCTCTGATCAGTTGCACATTCGCAGCGACTTCAGCGACCCAGAGTCTGTAGAGAAGGTCTTTTCAACCGTCAAGTCTCAGCTTGGTACCCCAGGTGTCGTGGTCTACAACGGTATCATGCCTCTCTACTACTGCCTCTCTCCCTATCACTAACGCCCCGCCAACAGCCGCTGCTGTGACTCCCAATGATGCCAAGAATCCCCTCAGCCTTGATCTCAAGGCCTTCACCCGCGACTTGGCCATCAACACCACCAGTGCTTTCGCAGCAGCTCAACAAGCCGCCCTCGCTTTTGAGGATCTCCCTGACTCAGCATCTCGCACCTTTATCTACACCGGAAACTTCCTCAACGACAAGACCATCGTCTCACTCATGGATCTTGGCGTCGGCAAGTCTGCGACGGCTCATTTCATCAAATGCGCTGCTGAGGCGTACGGTAGCAAGGGATTCAAGTGCGTGCTCATCTCCCATCCTACATGACTCGATTGCTGATTCAGTGCAGGTTCTACTACGCTGATGAGCGAAAGGCAGATGGGTCGAGTGCATCCGCTGCTATTGATGGTGCTGCTCATGGAGAGTTCTACACCAAGCTTGCCGAAGGAGATGCTCAGGGGCCATGGCAACAGACTTTTGTCAAGGGACAGGGATATACAAAGTTCTGAGCTTGCCACCAATGTACTTTATCGCAGTATCTGATCCTAGTTCTTGATACTTGTTCTCTTGCAAGGCAATCTCCCAAGTGAAAGATCCTCTGGCTCAGTTATCCCGGGCTTCAACTATGACAAAGAACACATTTCTCCACAAATGAACCAATTTCCCGGAAGTGCCAGTCCACTTCTCCCAATCCCATCTCTTCTTCCCTCTCACTCAAAATCTAGAGTTTCACGGCCGATCTGTGTCCAAGGGGCTGACAGGAGCGTTACTCTCCATAGCTTGAATGCTTGTAGTTGACGGCACAGTGGCTAGCAAAGGAAAGCTCTGAGCTTCATCACTGCCATTTTCTCCTGTCATGCCCTGGCTTGCCATCACATAGGTACCTACTCGAGAAACTTGAAGCTCCTTGTGGATTCTGGCTTCTGTTCCCTCTTCAGTGCCGACTGTGTTCCAAGAATGTTAGTACGGCATCAATTGAGAATGTGTAGGGGTAACGTACCGATGAGAAAGGTAAAAAAGTTTACCACAACGGGGATCCAGACGGCCATAGATACCAGTTAGCCAAAGCCCCAGGAGTACTGGCCACCGTTGAGTTCCTGGAGCTTCTTGAATGCTATTACCATCTCGACAAGGCAGATAATCAGCATTATAAAACTCATGAGATCTACCAAGAACAGATTCCAGGAAAAAATCCGGTAAAACCTCCCACTAACGAACGAATCTCTGTTGGACTCAGATGTTTCCCTGATGAAGATGACGCCCTCCTCGACAAGCGCAATGATAAGGAGGACGTGAACAAACGGAGCAAGCTTCGTAGTGCTCTCGAAAACCCGTTGTGATTCATCAGGACCTTGTAGCAACGGTCCCAGGCAAAAGGACATTGGTCCTGGGTTGTTCCCGCAGCCTTCGACCGCAGCATTCTCTCTGAGGATCTCAATGAGATGCCTGGGGTTTGCCCAAGAGCCTCCAGCCTTCAAGGCATGCGCGACGATCGTCGAGTTCCAGCTAAAGGCCATAGGGATTGTGAAAACCAATCTCGACTTGACATATTTGCCAACTCGTTGACGGCATGGCTTTAGGAAAGCGATCGAACATGCGCCTACGACTAAGAGGCCGAAAGCGATGTCGTGATTGACGGAGTAGGATAGGACTGATGAGATATTGGCAAGCCCCAATCCAGTTATCCCTGTAAAGGCGCAAATTAATATTGCACCGATGACAATGCAAAATGCCGTTTGGGCTTCTTGCAGCTCTGAGATAGCCGAGTGGACTGCCAACGTAACACGGTTGGCTGGCTTCGAGGCCGAAATCTGTGTGATGGTTTCCGACATCGAGGCACAGATGAATACAGTAAGAAACTGTGTTGTCATGGTCTTGAAGCGCTGCCAAGGCTGGTACGTCGCCCAGAAGAGGCCGGCCAAGATAAGGGCGAGAGTTATCTGTACCATATAGGCGACGAGTATGCCTGGCCCCGCAATATCTGAGTCGACACCCAGGTCAGCATCACGGCAATAGGCGTAATTGATGACGCGATCAAAATCTTTGATATTGCCGGGGCTGACAGGGTCGCACCGAAAATCTTCAAGCTCTGACGCGCAATTTCCATACTTGGAGTCGGAGCAGGATTGCCAGAAGCATCTCCGCACGCGCGTGAAGACGTGGAGCTTGTCAAAGGCCTCGAGTGAACCTCCAAGATCGAACTGTTCATCCATTTCCTTGAGGCTGTCGGGATCAACCGTCTTGTTGCCTGGTACTACCTCCATGGTCACAGCAGCTAGAGTCATACAGTTCCAGACGTTCTCTGGTGAGCTGAACATGTATTTGGCGTCGCTGCAGGTGCGTGTACAGTTCGGCGCCGTCCACTTGTCAGTTGTACAACCCGACTCAAAGAGACGGACAGGCTCGCCGTCCGCGTGGAGAACACTTCCAATCTTGCGAAAGTAGGCTTCGTGCCACGCCTGCCATAAAATGGGAGTGGGGTGGGTATAGTTGTACTCGTTGATGGTCCGAAACCGGTAATCATATTCGGGAATGTTGAAGATGATACGAGAGAGAACAGGAGAGAAATATCTGAAAAGCTTTATTACCGCCTTGCCAACAACACACTGACAAGTAATCATGAACTCACACGCCTTAAGTAGCCCAAGTAGTGGAAATCAACCGTCCCGGTCAAGCTGGGAAGAAATCATGCTGTCGCTTATCATATGCACTCAACAGCCACCCCAAGAGCTGAAAGGATTACCCAGCCAATAAATTTCACCGTATCAAGCCCGGGCGTTGCTTTCTCGTATACCACCAAGCACAAGGCTTCAAGCCGGTAACTTGGCTTCCCCCCCGGCCTTAGCATGCTCTGTTGAGGCCCCACCACTATGCCGTCCTCCCACCACACCGATGCCAAAGCACCACGTCCTATTGGTTCTGTATCCCGTGCCGAGAATCTGGTGGCCTCAGCTGCGCGAGTTGATATCATGAATAAACAAAGCTGCATAGCATACCTCAGCTATGAGACTAGGTCATCGTCTAATTGGTTTACTGGGGCAGCAGGCTCTCAGACGAGAGCTGAGCTCAACACCATGTCTTGTTGCATGGCCTGCAAGTAAGTACAACTGGAAAAGCAATTAGTCAGAGATTCACAGTAATACGGCAGAAACAACTCCAGCATAACGGTCTATGATAGGCGGGCACAACGCCTTTCAACAGCAGAGCGAAATCTCAAATAGGTTATGTTGATGGCCCCGAAAAAACATGACGACAAAATATTCAAGTTATTTGACCCATAGCATCCCAAAGTTAAGAGATAAGATAGCATACGATATTATCGGCGGCAACGTTTCTCTCTTCCCTAATAACTTCAGTCCTATCTTCAAACATCTTATTATCTTAGGTAGCCAGGAGCAGCACAAGCCTGGCTCTAACTAAACCAGAAACAAATCTTAGCGCGATTGAGGTTTGGAATTCGCTTGATTGTTGATTTATAATCACGGCAAAGGTGGTCACGTGAGCTCACTCGCTTCATCATCCCGTCATCTCCTTCTTCTTTCTTTATCACAACCTCGCGCCAAGGCTTCTAACTGCGTCTCGGTGCCTCTTATCGGCAGTTCTGTCAGAAACTCAGAATCGACCCCCTGCGGCCCCTAGTCAATTTCTCTCATAACTCATCCGCAACCACAAAAATGGGGGGAGACGCCCAACCCTCAGGGCCGTCTGGTGAGCCAACTGAGCCTCAACGGCCAATGATAAGGGTAATTACACAGTTTCAATTATGATCAAGGGAAATAACACAATTGATAGGCCTGCGATATGTGTCGGATCAAAAAGATACGATGCCAGCCGACAAAACAAGGATGTGCACAATGCACCAAGTACAAGACAAAATGCCACTTCACCCCCATCTCCACGAAACGAAAGCCCCGAAGACCAGCTGGGTATGTCTTGTATGCTCGAGGCCATTAGTGAGATTCTAACACGACTGCAGATACAAGTACATTGCCCAGTTGGAGGAAAGACTTCAGAATATGGAAAACGTCCTAGAGAAGGCTCTCCAACGAGCCAAATCCACCGAGGGAGAACCCCCAGCAGGAGAAGACACCATGGATCTTGAGCCTTTTGAGACCCTGGAAAAACAGCCACAGTCAGAGATAGTTGTTGCGAGTCCTCCCCAGAGGGTAACTAATATCTTCCCCGCGTCTTGGTTTGGTGGAAACAACATGACACCAGGAGACTTTACAGAAATCCTCAACTCCGCATCTTCCCCATTACGACCATCTCCATCCTTCACTGTCGGCATGGCACTGGGCCCGTTCTCCTTGCCCACCTTCCAGGAGCTTCCGACAAAGCCAGTCGCACTTGATCTGGTAATGGATACTTTCAAGAGCTTCAACCGCTTTTTCCCACTCTTTGATGAGCAAGATTTCTTGCAGAAGTTTGACCGCCACTATTTAACCTCGAGTCCAAGCAGTCCAGGTTGGTGGGCATGCATCAACATTGTTCTATCGCTAGCGCATCGTTTTCGCTCGATGCGTATGTTTGAAACGGGATCCGAAAGTGCACAAGCATGCGGGTATTGTCACAATGCACTAGCAGTCGTTGCAGAACTCAATGTTCTGCACAATAGTTTGCCTGCAGTTCAGGCTCTGGTTGGTATGGCTGTTGTACTCCAAGGATCAGCCAATTCACACCCCGCCTCTGTTCTCACTGCTGCTGCAGTGAGATTGGCCCAGGCCATGGGACTACACCGAAAAACTCGCGATAATGGCCTTACTGAAGCGCAGAACGAGCAGCGGAGACGTGTGTTTTGGATTGCGTACTTTCTTGACAAAGACATCAGTCTACGGATGGGGCAACCCTTTTCGCAAGATGATGACGATATGGATGTTGAGTTGCCGTCGGGAATATTATCCCAGTTACCTTTTACTGGTGATGGACCTTGCACTATCGATCTCTTCAAGTCCCGCATCGGACTTGCTGTGATCCAAGGACAAGTCTACAAGCGACTATACTCGGTACAAGCATCACAACAGTCTGAGACGCAGAAAGCATCAGTGGCGAAAGAACTCGACTCGATATTATCATATTGGCGAAGCGGCGTTGAGATTGATCTAGAAAGCGACCACGTTACAGTGCCTCTGTCGCCCGAAGCCTTGCATGTACTCATCCTGCGATTCACCTATATCAACTGCCTTATCATGGTGGCTCGACACTTGCCGCAAAGACAACAGCTTATGGTGAATGAGGGGTTCGATACACAAGCTACGTTTGCACCCATCGAGAGTGACTGCATCATCGAGTCGAGAAAGGCAGTTCGTCTAATGCATTTGATACCTCATGGAGACTATGCCTGTGTCTGGTAAGCAGCTTACCAATACTAACATTTCTCTGCTAACATCGACAGGATCTTACTTCATCCGTTCTTCGCCGCCGTCACGACCCTCCTGCAGAATGCGCTAGACCACCCCGGATGTCCAGACGCCCAATCGGACCTTGAGATTGTCCAGCCATTTTTCAGGCTACTGGATGTATTAGCGGCGGAGGAAAGGACCTGCTATCGGTCCAACGAAGCAAGAAGGATGCATCGCGAATGCAATGACTTGCTAAGAAGGGCGTCTGAGGCTGTCGGTTGTGTGAGCATGGTGCTTGACCCCACGGGGCTGATAGAAGTGGTCTAGGGGATAGGGCACAGCAGAGAACATGGATCGATGCACCAGGCTTCGTACGAGGAGATCATATGCAAGCTCTGTCGCTTTAATAAATGACAGAAAAAATGGCAGCGGTCTTCGATGTCTATCTAAGATCTATGAAGCCTAAAACCAATGGAGAGCGTGCCAGCTCATCCCAAGAACACCTTTTAACCTATAACCCCCCAAAATCCCAATCTCTTGTAGCTCTATGTCTAAGGCTAAACCGGATTCCCTTTTGTCCAATTGACCTGAACATCCTGCTTGACGCAGATGCCTCCATCCCCTTCATGGCCAGTGCGATACTCAGGTCCCAGTATAGACTCATCACTCTTGTTATCGCCTGCGATACGAGTGATGGTGCTAGGCCCGCGGATGCCCAACTTCGGGTCTGCGTTGGGGAATCCTCTGTTAGACTGGCTCGCTTCGTTGCTGCGAGGCAGACTGCCGAGGTTATAGCTTGGGCCATCACTGCCTTCGCCTTGCTTCTTGTAGGATCCTTCGGTGGAGTATTTGGAACCGTGGAACGTTCGACGCCAGAGGGGACGGAGGATGGGGATGCCGATGCACATGAGGGTGACGGCCATTTCGGCGGCGGACCAGATGATCAATGGGACGGTGTCAACTGTCAAAGTCGTTAGCTAGGGTGACAGAGTGTCTGTGGGTAAACTTACGTGTGTAATTGGCTGTGAAGCCGGTTGCTACTTCATAAGTGCGGACGATGCCACAGACTCCCGCGCTATGACATGTCAGAGAGGCAGGCAGATCAGAGTTGACAGGTACTTACACTAAGCCAAAGCTCATACTGGCAGCGATGGTTATCTTCTCTCGGTACTTCATGTTCAGACCCCAAATGAAGATCCAAGGGAAGATGGCAAAGAAAAAGTCGACAACAGCGCACCATACTGTAACAAGGCGTCAGGTAAAGGAGGATGGAAGAAGAGGGTGATGTAGGTCCTACCTCCAAGAAGGATTGCGAATGGAGTCACGTCAATGTTGCAAACGCCCTCAACTCGCATGCGATCATAGATCTTCTCGGCCGGGATGCATTGAACCCAAAAGACAATGGCAGTGATGACGGAGACAAGCATGAGCGACACCATCGCGATCCAGATGGCGATCTGGTGCCACAGCTCAACGACGATGCGCAGCAAGAACAGGCCAAGAGATGTCTTTGCCACACCCATGCCAATGACGGCAAAGGTCTGACCAATCATCTCGTACTTGATGGCCATGGCAGCATTGTCGAAAGCTTCATTGCCGGCATCCAGGCCGGGCATCGTCTGACCAAAGCCATAGTGAGCCGAAATGTGAACAAAGATGGTATAGAGCAAAATCAAGATCTAGAAAAGTTAGCAAACACACCCAAGAGAACAGTGTAGGTAGAACTCACGCCGCTCAGCCAGTAAGCATGGTCATCAGCGCCGATTTGCTTCATAACAAACGCTCGCGTATAAAGACGAAGAACAACAAAGATCCAAGTCATGACAGTAAAAGCCCACATGACGGCCAAGGCCATCGGGGCTTGTCCTCCAATTTCCATGATGGGCAAGCTCTACTTCTTTTTCGCAAAAGGGGAACGCGTGTTGCGAAAAGGATTTCGAAATCTTGGCCGCTGGGAGGAACCAACGAAACATATGTGTTGCTTCAAAAAGAGCATTTCGTGGGGAACCCGGGACCCAGAAATATACGAAAAATCCTTTGCGGTTCCGTGTCTTTGGTAGCGAACGATTCAGATTGCGGGAGATACAATGGCTGGTGCATTTTGCCACAGGGAGCCCCCAGACCTGGTTCATCGGTATTGCGTACTGGGGTTACATGGTGTGGTTCGGTCAGGACGAATCTTCTAGGCCCCGTTGCACGGATCTTGAGATATCCAGGGGACCATCCCGTTCATCGGTAGTTTCAATGCAAGGGGAGAAAACATGATAGCTCTTTTGAGAAAACAAGACGGCATCAGCCCATGAACGTAAGCACACTCGAGCCCTTCCGGTCGGGCATCTAGACGCCCGTTAGCAAGACCTCTCTAACGCGACTATTTTAGATGATAAGCGCCTTCCTTTCCAAAGAGAGAAAGGGGCGAAGCAAACAAGTTCATTGTTTAGTTGCCCCTTGGCGGCTTGCTTTTCTTAGGGTCGTATTACTCCCGCGTTAGTTCGCTGCAACGGTAGTCCGGACCGCAGCCGTTGATTTTCCTTCCCGGGGGAGAGGAGGGGGAAGACCCTTGGTTGCCTTCCGAGACGAGGGATTGCGGCATTTGCCAAAATGAAACGGGTACACGGGTAATCTTCGAGGCTTTGACGATCATCAAGGGACAGACGGGTTGTAACCGAGTGGGCAAAATCCCTGAACGCCTCCAAGGCGCCTTAGCTTCCAACGCCGTCGTCTTTACAAAAAGAAATACGCGTCCTGGAAGGGTTACATGGCTGATTTAGCAGTCACTGTTTGCCTTCACCATTCTACAATAGTCCAGCTAGGCTCTGTTTAGAACAGTTCGTTGAAACGGCGGGGCGGGTATGGCGGGAAACTAGGGCAATATATCCATGCTAACCGGGACTAGAGAGTCAGTTCCCCGGGGGCCAGAATGTGAAATAGCTCGACTCGAGTTGGCTGGTCTAGACCGGGGGGAATGAAGATCCTTACCCCAATCTCCACAAGCAAACAACGACGAAGCCTCACGGCGACATGGTTCCTGCATTCAAACAACGAGAATCCTCTATGTGAAAAATGACTCGTACGATTTTATCTTGCTCGAGTCGTTGGTCTAAGCCGCCGTCCACCTCCTTGAAACCCGGTACTCGAAAACATCCCTGACCTGTACGATAAATGAAATTTTTATTAGCGACATATCTGGGCTCCAAATCCCCCATATGAAAAAAAAGCACACTCTCTGCATCTTTTTTCCCAAAGTCTCAACCGCAAAGTGTCACCACGATGAATCACACCTCATACCTTGATACCTCCATACTGGAGTCTGCAGAGGGTATTCTCCGCAGCAATCCATCCCTCTTTTTGTACCTCATCGTCCCTGTTAGTACTATTTCGCTGTGGACCATTGGGTCTTACTTTTCTTCACCGTTGAAAAAGTACCCCGGACCGTTCCTTGCGAGTAAGTGACACAAAACCATCTTTGCTTTTTCTCGGATTCTACATCTCCGGGGACGATCGCCATGTTTCAGAGAAGCAGCTAACAATGACCAAAGAGTTCACAAGGCTGTGGTATCTGTATCAGGCATGGACTGGTGACTCTCACCTTGTGCTGGATAAGCTACATCGGCAATATGGACCTATTGTCCGAATCACACCGAGTATCATTGATGTTGATATCCCTGAGCTCATCAAGACCATGTTTAGCATCAAGGGTGACTGGTTGAAGGTAAGATGACGTAACCCTCGGTGCAATTCTTTGACTAACAGGATACCAGACTCCCTTCTACCATGGCAGCAGTGCTCTTGTGAATGGACAGATCGTCCTCAACCTCTTTAGTCAGACCGACCCTGTCAAGCACAGGAAGGAGAGACAGCCTATCGCCAAGCACTATTCAAGTGCCGGCATCACCAGTGTGGAGCCTCATATGGACAAGGTCATTGACCAGTTCTGCAATGAGCTTGAGAAACGTTACATTGATGGTGACAATGCTGGCAAGGTCTGCGACATCGGTCAATGGACTCTATTCTGTAAGTGCAAACGATCTACCATGTGTCACCCTTGCGGTTATTAACAAAGCCGCCTCACTGCAGATACTTGGGATGTCGTTGGAGCTGTGACCTTCTCCCAGCCCATCGGCTACCTCGAGAAGGGCTACGACTTTGACGGAACCCTTTCCAACGCCGACAAGGCCATGGACTACTTTACCGTCGTCGGAACCATGCCATTCCTAGACCGCGTCTTTGACAAGAACCCCGTCTGCCACATCGGACCTCCTGGTTTCAACACCATCACGGGAATCTCGATCAAGCACCTCGTGGATCGGTACCAGGGCAACGACAAGGACTATCATGATCCCGAGAAGCCTGATTTCTTGGACAAGTTCATCGAGGCCAAGAATGCTGATCCCGAGAATGTGAATGATGCGCAGATTGTGTCGTGGCTTATGGTCAACATGATTGCTGGGGCTGACACGACTGCCATTACTATTCGCAGCTCGTTGTACTTTTCGCTCAAGAACCCCGCTGTCTGGCAGCGTCTCACAGATGAGGTTCTGGCTGCAGACTTCCACAGCCGAACACCACCCAGCTACAAGGAGGTCAAGGCTTTGCCATATGTTGACGCCGTCATCCGTGAGGCTCTCCGTATGCTCCCCGGTGTCTCCATGACTATGGAGCGCTACGTCCCCCGCGAGGGCTTCACGCTCCCCAACGGCGATTACCTCCCCGAAGGCACCATCGTAGGCATGAACCCCTACATCCTCGCCCGCAACAAGTCCGTCTACGGCGAAGACGCAGACACATTCCGTCCCGAGCGCTGGCTCCGCGACGAGGCAAACGGCGAGACCGAAGAGCAATTCCAAAAGAGACTTCTCCTGATGAACCAGACCGATCTCTCATTTGGAGGCGGCAGTCGCATTTGTGTCGGCAAGAACATGGGTCTTTTCCAGACATACAAGGTCCTTGTGACGCTCATTACATTATTTGAGATTGAGTTGGCGGATCAGAAGAAGGAGTGGAAGGTTATTAATAGTTGGTTCCCTAGACAGGAGGGACTGGAGGTGAAGATGAAGAAGCGGGTGCTGTAGGGAGGTTGAGGTTCATTTGTAGGATATGTGATTCTTGGCCGCGATAAGCGAGCTTTTTATTTGTTCGATATGGAGAGATACCTGAGTAAATGAATTCCTTCAGAATGCTTTATGCAACAGGCTGAGGCCAAGTCAAGATATATTTGCATGGTACGTATGACCTTTGCAGAATCGAGTCTTGTCCATGTTACCCTTGCATTCAGGCAAGTTTGCGAATGATGACCCGACAAGCTGAGTTGCACTCCTTGTAGTGGAACGTCGCATTCGGGATCTTCCAGCTGGTTCATGTTGATAAGGTTATGGAGTCGCACAGACAATTGCCGAGATACCCATGTAAAGATCAGCGCCACCAACTGTTTCTTCCCCTTGATGGAGTCGCAGCCGGGAACCCAAGCACACGATGGGACCACTCGCCCTACCCTAGAGTTCCTCAAATTTCAACCTAGGTAGTGTTCAGCTTTTCTGAAAGAATAAACACTACTAGACCATCACGAAGATTAAATCACGTGGAGACAATGGATGAATTCGGCATTAGAGGCTATTTAGTGGTTTTTCAGGGCGGAATGGGTGTGAGGATGTAAAAATACGTAGGCACCCAACCTCGCGAGATGACGACATCGCTCAAATAATTCACCCCCTCATGAGAAGAAGCAGGGACAAATAAAAGAAGGGAGCCATGAAGTACAAGAGTGTTCGTCACAAGGTTGAACATTCCATGACACGCATAGTTTCAGATGGAGAGATAAAAAAAGAAAGAAAAAAAAGAAAGAAAAAAGACGGCATCTTGATGAGCAGAGTAAAAAAAAAGTTTCAATCGTTTTATAGGAAAAGCCCGATGCGGGGGTCGAACCCGCAACCTTGAGATCGCGCACTCGTCTTCGCTTTGTAGGCGCAAGATAAGAGTCTCACGCTCTACCGATTGAGCTAACCGGGCGTCTTCGCCCGGGCATCAAGCCCGTCGTGTGTTGTCGGAGTGTCTCACCAGGGAGATCTTCAAGGTTTGTTCACCTAGTGTTGGGTTGGGAGCTTCGTTGAATTCTACCTAACCGTGTGCAAGCCAGACTGCCTGCCATCTATTCTGCTCCCCTCCTTTCATTCTCCTTCCGCAGCTTCTTCTGCAAGGCATATTTTCTCTCACGTCTTTCATTATCCGCTCGATATTCCCTCTCCCACTGTTCCTTCTCCGTCTTCGTCTTCTCTCTGGGCGGTGGCGCATCTGGGGCTCTCCAGCCAAATGGAACATTCTGCGAAAGCAACGATGTGTAAATAGGAAGCCATCTTCTACTTCCATCGTTTGGAGAAGCTGCCCCTTCAAAAGTCACCCACGGTAACATCTCCCATGTCTCATCGACAGGGACTTGATCGCGTGTCGCCTGGACGTAGCCTGTTGGGTGAGGCGTGTTGTACTTTAAGTAGGCGGCTTTTTCGTCCCTTCTGGTGCGCCATTCCGTATATGTCTTTTCCAGATCGGCTGTCTCCTCAGGATCCAATTCAAGTTTGAACTCTTCAGTTATGAAAGGAGGCTGACGTTGCGTACGAAATGCCGTCTCCCATTTCCTTGGATGCTCAGGTAACTTTGTGAGCGCGGTCCAGTGCGCGGTTAAATCTTTCGCCCTTTGTGTGAGCTCAAAAGGTTCATCTGGGATCGGTTCTCGCGGACTTCCTCGTCGAGATATCGCTTGGACTGTGTCCTTCACGCCAGTCTCGTCGATGACCAACCACGTCAAGTCGCGACGCGTCTCAAGGCTGCGCAACAACTTGGAGCACAGCGCGTAGTCGTCCCCAGGCAACGAAGTTGGAACTAAATAGTACTGTAGTTTGATTTTGATGTATGACACCTCGCGAAAAGTGTTTACAGTGTCGGGATCATTTGGTAGGTCTTTGAATGGGTTGCACCGCTGGAGGAATTCCTGCGAAGGATTGATAGTTGCCCTGACGGTTTGCGCCATTTTCTGCGGGGGGTTGTTCGCTTTGAGGACGTTGAAGAAACTTCTGAGAACGTTCATTTCATTGATAGGAAAGAAGTTTGCCAGAAGAACAGATGTCTTTGAGTTGAGGGAAAGAAGGGGGAATGGCGTAATGATGCGACGTTGCGTACTGCGGCCAATAGATAGTGAGTGTCACCTGGACCAAGTGACCTCGCTTAGTTGTTTAATCAAACTCCTAAAGCTTTTAGGCCCTTGGCATTCTTATCACCGACTTTTACTGATATGGTAACAATCTATTTTCTATGAGGTTTGTATATTCGGCTCTTAAATCGGAATTAACTTTTGCGGTTGGTGTCTTGATGGAGAGCTTCTTTCAGGACTGTGGAGGCTTGCCGTTGACTTATGGGAACGCCTACAGCTGGAAAATACCTTTGACATTACAGTTGGCCTCGGAATTAATTGTTTACACTCACAGCCTCGATTGTGGTATCAGATCTGCCTTGGCTGAACAGTCAGTGCCTCTCATGCACTCACACCTCAGCATGCCGCTGTGCCTGCCCAGGATCCACGACGTTTGCCAATGAAAACGCCCCGAGGTTTCATCATGCATAATGAGCCACCGCCGCAGACGCGATGGCGTCCAGTAGTGAGGGCTCATGATCACAAACACACACTTCCGATAGGCAGCCAGTGAGTACATACCTGTTGGCTTGTAGCGTGAATTATGGGTTAAATTCCAACCGTCTGCCCTTCAGCCTTTTTTTTTTCTTGGTGCAACGAGAACAAGAAGATAACAATCTCACAACCATCAACCTCGAGGTTAGCCCTGTTCTCATAAAATGGAGAAATCTAAAACTGACCGCAGCAGTCATCATCAAAATCAATGTGCCACCGTTCCATTGAGATCAAAGTGTGTGGTGTCTGTGGCACAGAGGCCACACCCACCGCTTCCAACGTGATCCCATGCGGATATCCACCACAAAGATCGTCTCCCTCACACAACACCCCTACATGCCCTGGCATTATTGATGACGCCCCCGAGCACCGAAGGTACTTGTGTACTAGCTGCCACAATAAATGGGTCTTGGTTGAGGCGTACAAGGCGGGTGAGCAACGTGAGCAGGCCGGAAGGCTCCAGAAAATGGAGCGAGAGACCAAAGCTCCGATCAAGGAAGACGCGGTGGAAAAGTTTTTCAGAGAGATGGAAGAGCAACAAGCTGAAAAAGCGGCATCAGCCGCGTCAAAGAATAACGACCATGGAAGCGATGACGAATGTGAGTGGGAGGATGTTATTACTTGAGATGTTACCTATTGCGTCTTGCCTCTCCTTTTCATCCCACAAGAGAAAACCCAAGAAAGCACATAAAACAAATACATAAAGCTTTATCCTATTGCAAAATTTCTATATAACTAGATATCTCATGAACCGCTACCCCCTCATCGACAAATTGAGACATCAGATAGGAAGCCAATAGGAGAGAAACGCCTTTTAGCTGAGACTGGATTTGGATAGGCACTCACTTGAACGACTAGGGCACGGGTCCTGTTTCCTGTGTCTGTTGCTTTTGTAGCTGATGGGTTCTAGAAATGTGGTTGATGCAAGAACGAATTTTGTCCCTCTCGTGAGCGAGCATTAACTTGGGGAAGGCACCAGCAGTGCATCTTCTTTTGGATGTGAAGCGCCACGATGCGGAACATCCCCAGACCACAACTCAGCAGATTATTGTTGATAACTAATATGGGAATAAGGCGACTGAGATACCTGGAACTATACTATCTTCTCAGCCTGTCAAGCTCGTGGGTTAGAGCGTATCGAGAGCGTGATGGTATGAAGAACTCGCCTAGTTGGGACTTTGGTTGATCTGGAACAAACCTGTACATGCTGGTTGCGTGAATGTCACAGCAAGTTCCCTCCTTCGACTCATGCACTCAGCATGCGATGCATATCCGACTGTCACGACGGCTTCAGGGTTAGGCGCGGCGCTTTGCGCATTGGATACCGATGCAGGAAAACCCAAGCATGAAAGCCAAGCTCAGGCGTGAAAATAGCATCAGCGCAGAATGGGGATATTGCGATACAAATGCAGCTGACGTGAGATGCATGCGACCAGCGCGTTCACGATAGAAATGGCAATGTAAGGC
The DNA here is from genome assembly GCA_003947015.1 of Fusarium sp. AF-6. Taxonomy (NCBI): domain Eukaryota; kingdom Fungi; phylum Ascomycota; class Sordariomycetes; order Hypocreales; family Nectriaceae; genus Fusarium; species Fusarium sp. AF-6. Next base: position 19,595 of record NKCJ01000124.1, read on the forward strand.
CACTTTGAGGAAATCTGCGTGCACAAAATACTCGTTGAAGGTCTGTCAGGGGTTACGATACGTATGTCAGACCTCAGAAGGGGCATACTCTGCGATGCTTGATGAGTTCTGGCTGAGTTGTAGCAGGGCAATGGCTACGAAAGTCCAACTCCAGCAGCCCTACGTTGACATCCCCCCACGTGTCCCCGAGGGATCGAACGAGCTCCCCGTCAATGTTTCAGCTTCTCCTCTTCAGCCTCCTATCCCGTAGTAATCCTCATGCACTTCGGCTCGACTCATTCCGGGGAGTTGCAGAATCAGTGCGTCAGACCAAAGACTCCAAGTATACGTTGTCCTGCTTGGCTTGTTGCCAATTGGAGCATATTGGGGGGCTATGCAGGTCTGTGACATTTGATTCGGTCTTGTTGCCGTGCTGCAGTGCCGCTTTACCGTCTTGTCCCTCCGCGCCAAGTCCATCACGTCGGGTTTCCCCGTACTCGTGGAGGAGGGCTGAAATGGGCTATTCGTGGTTGTTGTGAGACAAGGCCACTATTTCGACAGCGCCCAGGCAATCTTGGCGACTTGGCTGTCGTGGAGCCACACAGTGGACAATGTTGATCAACAACAGGATATGTAGTAAGAATGATGAGGCCTCCTGAGTAGATCTGAGAGTATAAAAAAGAGACTAGATTTCTCCCTCTGCTTCCATCATTCACCTCAAGCAGCATCCTCTTCCAACAAGTTCATCACAGCTCAACTCACTCCAAGTACTTCCCTCAAAAAACAACTCATCACCATGTCTTTCCACGAGTCCGCTACCGACATCTCCGTCGAGGGTAATATCCTCAAGGCTCAGCTTTCCAACGGCGAGGAGTACGTTGAGGCCGAGTTTGACCTCGACACGGTCATTGGTGTTACCGAGGGCGCCCTTACCTGGGGTGGCCAGAGTAAGCCATCACAAATTCCTTTGAGCTCTTATTCCGGTCACTGACGTTGGTAGACTTCTCTGAGTATTCTGAGGAGATCTCCTTTGACCTCGAGGGTGACGACGGTGTTCCCGTCCTTCGAGCCACCGTCAACCACGAGGATGGTGAACAAACCTCTTCTGACATTAATCTTTCCGAATTCATCTCTAACAACGGCGGTGTCTTTGAGTACAGTATGATATCCGGTTTTCCATCTCTACAGACTTGACACTGACGGGTGGCAATACAGTCGGCTAAGCATTGGTGCATTTGGAGGCTCCTGATGGAGGGGTGGCATATTATCGTACTGGACGGGGACGTACATGAACAAACAGATGAAAAACTGAAATTGAACGTAGAAAGCCTTGATTGCATACAAATATTTCTCTGTTGGCATGATAAAAACTCCTTCCACGCACAGTGCCAATACTTACTCCATGTACCTCTTTCACGTCTGATTTGGCGTCATCAACTCACCATTCTCTGGAGATCTAGGTGTACTAATCGAACAAATGATAAGCGCACCTAAAAGAGGGGAAATCATGAGTGTACACGTAAGCCGTCGCTGACTGACGGGGAGAGTGAATACTCAGGGTCAATGTTCAGCGCGGTCGAGAGTCCTTCAGCTACAGAATGCCCCCAGCCCTGATGCTTCCTCATCCAACCTCTGTGCAACAGATCCTGGTCCTCTGGCACCTGCCAGATTATGCAAACCTATACAAGGTGGCAAGAGAATTACTTCTCAACACATGCATAGCAAACCCCTCGCTGAAAGGACAAGTCTCAAGTACCCCTGTCGCTCATCCTCCACTCTGCAGGATGACAGTAAGGTACCCGTTATGTCTATGCAATCGGCGGCATATGACACCCTTCCAGGGTTTGGTATAACAGTCTTGAATGGATCACACTTATGCATTCGAGGAATGGGGGTTTTCACCTTTTCTTACAAGAGTAATGTTTTATTGGTTGTTGATACCACTATATTTCCTTGCCCGTAGGCAGTGTCTATTGTTTTCACTGCCCCCTACCACTCAGAGGCCTTCCAAGTCCTTGCCGACTGCACTGGCACTTCAATGGCCTTCACATCGATATCGCCAGCATGCTTAGCGATAGCAAACTGCCAAACTCCCTCCGACAACACCCACTGTCCATCAATACCACACTCCCACGAAGCCAGCTCTCGCTTCCTCACCGTGAGCCTAGAGGAAGCCTCCTCGCCTGGTTTCAACATATGTGTCTTGTCAAAAGCGACCAGTCGCCTCTCGGCCTCCTTTCCAGATGGCCAGGCGTACAACTGAATTGTTTCTTCACCATCGGCACTGCCCACGTTCTTAACAGTGACGTTGAAGCCCCATGAATCTGGGTTCCTGACCTCAAGCTGAACCGAAGACTCAAACTGCGTGTAGCTCAGTCCGTAACCGAACCAGAAATGAGGTTGCACGTTGTTGTGTAGGTAGTATCGGTATCCGAGATGGCACTCCTCCTTGTAGATGACCTTGCCGTCGACACCAGGCCACATCTCCTTGTCTGCGGCATACGGGAGATCAGTGTACTTGCGTGGCCACGAGATAGGCATCCGACCAGATGGGTTAGTAACTCCTAAGAGGAGATCTGCCAACCCATTACCTGCTTCCTGACCACCATACCAAGCCTGAACCAGGGTGCTGCACTTGTCCTCCCATGGCAGCTCAACAGGAGATCCTGACTGGTTGATGAAGATCAAACGTTCGGGGTGCTTGCACCTTGTCAACAACGCCTCTGCTAACTCATTCTGGGTGCCTGGGAGCTCCATGAACTGTCGGTCATAGCCCTCACTCTCCCACTCATCATCAATGCCAAGGATAACAACCGAGTAGTCGCTCTCATCAGCAGTCTTGACGGCGGTATCAATCATGTTCTTTGGAAGCTCCTCTTCAAATCCGATACGGACTGAAGGATGTCCTGCGAAGAAATGCAGCGACTCCTCTTCTGAGAGACCAGGCTTTGTCCAGCCCTCGACGACGAGATCGTAGGTTTGTCCCGCGTTCATGTGCTTGGAGCTAATCTTCTCGCGACTTCCAAACGAAAAGAAGGCCTCGGAGGTTTCGGTCCAGTTACAGTTCTCTAGGACAAGCTCACCATCGATAAACAGGCGAGCTTCACCCACGCTTGCAACCCCGAAACGGTGGTCTCCGGTGGTCTGAGGACGTACAGTAGATGTAACACGGAAGGAATAGGGAGGAACGTGGGCCTTTTGGAGAGGCAGTGGCGCAGAGTCGACAAAGTCAACCCAGGAGCTGTTTCGATGTTGAGTCTCGAGTACGGGGCCCGAGAGGTCGCGGGTAGTATAAAAGTCGACGCGGACCAAGTCCTTGCCGTCTTCTCCTGATGACCGCGACTTCCACTGGTCCTTCTTAAAGAGGGGGAGCCACTTCTTGGAGTATGCGCCCTGAGCATACACGACACGAGTGTCCAGTCCTCGTGCTTCAACTGCAGCCTTGAAAGAGGTCATAGGTTGGCTGAGGTATTGGGGGTTCATGGTAGCCGAGCCACCGCCTCCGGGTGTTCCAACCAAGGCATTAGGGCCGATGAAGGCGACTTGCTTGCCCGAGAGGCTAGCAGGCTTCAGAGGGAGTGTGGACTTGTCGTTCTTCAAGAGGACAGCTCCCTGGGCTGCCACAGTACGCATAAGCTTTATGCCTTCCTGGGTGGTTGATGACTGCTCCGGCTGCTTGCGAGTCTGCAAAGCCTCTTCTTCGGACAACCCAAGAAGTCCCATTCGCTTGCACATGGACAGGATTTGGCCGGCAGACGAGTCAATAGCCTTGAGCAGCTCATCGGGGTTCTCAGACTTCTTGACAGCCTCGAGCAGCAATTCTCCTCTCTTGCTCGGTGGCCCAGGCATTTCAAGATCGAGGCCAGCAATCACACTCTCGACAGTAGAGTTGGTGCCGCCCCAGTCGCTCATGACGAGTCCCTTGAATCCCCAGTCACCGCGCAAGACTTCCTGGATCAGACGGCGGTTCATATCGGCGTGGACACCATTGATGATGTTGTAAGATGTCATGAGACAACCTGGCGTGGTGTTTGATCGGACCACCATCTCGAAAGGCTTGAGATACATCTCTCTTAGGGCTTTCTCGCTGACCTTGGCATCGATTGTGAAACGTTGCCATTCTTGCTCGTTGGCAACGCTACGAATGAAACAGCTGGTTAGTAACAGTCGGAAAAAAAAACAGGAATACTCACAAGTGCTTAATAGTTGCCATCACTTGGCCGGTCTCTTGCACTCCAGCCACATACTCAGTGGCCAAAGACCCCGTCAAAAAGGGATCCTCGCCGAAACTCTCAAAGTTGCGTCCACCAAGAGGGTTTCTCGAGAGACAGATGGTTGGCGCAAGAAGAATCTGTGCCGCCTTTGTCCTGGCCTCCTCGCAGAGCAGACGGCCTACAGATCGGAGCTGTTGCTTGGACCATGTCGCTGCTTGGCAGATTGGGCCAGGGAGGAACGCGGCGGTAGGACCGTCAACTGCGAGCTGGCCCCTGGCGCCGGAGGGACCATCCGTTGTCTTGTTACAGTCAGCTTCAGCACTAGGCACATCTAGGCAAGGGTGTTAACCTTGAGGGAGCCGATGCCGAGCCGGCTTATCTCGTTGGTCTGCCATGTATCGGCTCCGGCCAGCAGGGAAATCTTCTCCTCCAGGGTAAGCAATTGGAGGAGCTGTTCAATATTGTCGGTTCGAAGGGAGGCCATGGTTGGTTAATGACGTCACCCGAGGTCAAGTCTGTGATACCGTGTTCCCGAGTGGCGCTCTGTGTTTGGTCATGACTTTCCATCCCATGGTTTGCCTGCTCATATTTATTAAAGTCATGATGTGAAGGGTGACCCCTCACACGAGATTATTTAGCGGCAGTGTTTGCTGTATTCCCTATTTGGGACATTCAGTTAATGTCCGGATGAGGTTATTATCCCAGATCCTCCAAGCCATGGTCGTTATCATGGGATACGATGTCAAGGTTGCGATTGGTGTTGAGTGCCGGAAAGACGGCCCTTCGGACCATCTTCGTCAGATCTTCGGGACGGTTTGTCTGACTCGGACTGGTCTGGTTCGTTGTGAGTGGAGAAGCACGACTCAGACACCCCTGCATGAGGCGTTGAATATTGGAGATGATGGCACACTAGTCGGACCCTAGAGTGCCGCCTTCTCCTCTTATCACGGAGAGATACTTTTGTTCGGTGCTGCGAGAGCTGCAAACTGCGGAGACTAGAGCACCTCCGATCAGCCACTGCATGTCACTGACGGAGTTGACGATGGCGGCTAGGGGGGCCGGAACTTTGTGTGCCTAATATTCGGCTGAAATGGATCTTATTGCATTCCTCTGATCGTTCTTCTGGAGGTACGAAATGATTCCCCCGAAAAGATGATCATTGTGGTCCACCAACTACTGTCTGACTTGACGGCAAAAGAGCGTTCGGATTTCTCCCCATTTGTTATGAAGAAATCCATTGGGCGCATCAGTAGCTTCTTCATTATCTGCATGTATTCAGGCATGAGTCTTTTCAAGATAGCAAGTTGATAGGTTAGATCCTGATGACTTGTTTTCGGCTACGGATCTTATACTGCTAGACTATTACCAACTGAAGCTTATCGGAGCATTGAGCTGCCTGTAAATAACTTGGCAAAGCCAGAGATCACCCTGCAACTACATATCCGGTGTCCATATGCAGACACCATTTACTCGTCCACCGGCTCAGTGCTATGCTTGATATCGCGCTTGACATGGGCCAGAACGGCCTCAGCGTCCAACTTGGCCGGAACTCCTTCGATAATCTTCTTGACGCCAGTGACCTGGGAGTGAATCTCCCCATCGAAGAGAAGAGAGACCTCTTCCAGGGACAGGTTCCGAGTCTCGACCCAGTATTTGCACTTCGTCCTAGTTAGCCATCTACACACAGGGATATGGTACAAGATACTCACCATGATTACCAGCTGAAATATGTTCCAGCCGCCGTTCATCATATAAGTGATCCAACCAATCTAGAAAGGTATTAGCTCATCCTCCAATAGGCATTTGTAGACTCACGTTGTTCATTGCAATGGGGAAAGCAAAGATGGGAATCAAGATGGTCATGTTCTGCCACGTAATGCACCATGACATGCCAATACTTCGAATCTGATAGCTTAGAAGCTCGGGAGGATACATCTGTAGGATAGGAGTCCATCCGAAGCTGTAAAATCCCTGGGCCAGGAACATCATGGCGACGTTGGCGTAAATGGCGCTCTTGTTGGTTGAGTCACCAAACTCCTTGGTCAGAGCTCCGATAATGAAGAGGGTGACGGTGCACAGTCCTGTTGAAATGATGGCTAGCATCTTTCTTCCGAGGCGATCGGCCATGTAGGTGCCGAAGAGGCAGATGATCAAGCAGAAGGCGTTTAGGACGACGTTGACCTGAAGCTGGGCGGTTGAGTCGGTGATTCCGGCGTTTGTAAGTGCAGTGCCGAGGTAGTACGAGAAGATGTTGCTGCCCGTCATCATGCTGAAGATGGCAACGGAAAACACAAGGAGCATTCTCTTGCGGTATCCCTTGTTGACGTAAAGCTCCTTGATTGAAGGAGTCTCCATCTCCTTTTCGTAATCGAGCGATTCGCAAATCTGCACAAACTGTAGTTGCACCGCTGGGTCCGAGATGTCGCCGTCGGAAGTGACCTGCGCAATCGCGGCAAGAGCCTCATCCTTGCGGCCTTGGTACGCCAGCCAACGGGGAGATTCAGGGGCAAAGGGAAGTGCCATGATGGAAATGACGGTAAAGACAATTTGGCATATCGCAGGGAGTCTCCAGGCCCACGTACTCTGCAAGAATGAGGTACCGTATGTGATTCCAGCTGAGAGCAGGCCGCCGACATAATAGACGTCGTTGATGAGTCCAAGACCCAAGGTGCGGTGCTTAAGAGGTAGGGCTTCAGAGATGTAGACTGGGACTGTCATGTAGGTACCACCGATGCCAGCGCCGAGGATGAATCTTGCAACGAGGAACATGGCAATGTTTTGTGAAGCTGCTGTGAGTGCCCTAATTGATGGTCAGCTACCGATATGAGGTCCGCCGCGGATAGTTCAACTTACCCGCCAATGATGGCCACAATTGCCGTGATGAAAAGCGAGGGCTTCCTTCCAATGTAATCGGGGACCTTGGCGAAACTGGCACTACCGATTGTCGCACCAACCCAGATGATACCCGAGTTGAGAGCCGTTGTAGTAGGTGTGAGATTGAAGTAATCGGTGTACGCGGGCAGAATATTCAGAGCGTTCATCATAGAGGCGTCGTAACCTAGGACCTAGAAGATATTTCTTGTTAGTAGAAGGTAGTTGTGATCTTCGAGGTACACGTACTGAGCCAGTGTTGATGGCGGTGCAGATGAGCAGGATGTTGACCTGCCATGACTTTTGCGGCACCCACGAGGGAAACCTAGGCAACACAGAGACAAGAGACATGATTGCGATATCAGAAGATGAGTTACTGCAATTGTTGTCTCGTGTCGCGTGCAGAAATCTTTCGTATCAACAAGTCAAGATCCATTATATACTTGATCCTCGATGAGACGGTTCCCATCTCCACCCCCGCACCAAGTTTATCTATTGACCACAAGCAGCTAGTCTTCCCCAGACTAGAGTTATCACCGCATTGGGTAATTCTCATGGTCGATAACATGGAGCTCGCTTGACCGGCTTTAGCCTCCCCTCTATCTCGCTTATCATTGCGTCTGTCTGCGATAGCATCCTTCCGGGTGTTTTCATTTCCCAACATTTCCCAACTTTGTGTTATCAGGTCCCAAGACATCCTCCACATTTAGCCCCTGATACTCACTCCTCACCACTCTGTCCCCTCGAACATCCTCCAAAGGCGGATCCTGGATCTTGTAGCTTCAATTCCTAGAAGTCCATCCAGCTCCCCATCCGAAGATGCTTTCTCTTCGTCATTGCTCTTCTTCTCCCCACCAGCCTGGCTCCCCACACAACTCAACTGACCTCCGAACACCCAGATTTAGTGTGACAGGCTTCCTAATTGTACCTATTCTCTCGGTTAACACTATGGGGTTAGTGGACCTCGCGGGGGAAGAGTCCTGGAGGTCGCGGCCCATGCTGGAGTCTGGTGGGTCATTGGAGGCGGCTCGTCGGTTAGGCCGGCGAGAACAGTCTTGGCATAGTGGGATCAGTGAACGGCCGGCAGTTTTATGAGTGAACATGAATATTCGAGCCAAATTACTAGCTTATCAGCGATTCTGGGCATTCCGATCGTGCGCGTCGGAGGCACAAGACTGCTATGGGTTAGCGAGATGGGCGGGAGAGTGTTGGTTGGAGTGTGGCTTCAAACGGAAAGGCAAAGCAGACTCGAAAAATGAAAGAAGAAAGAAAAGGAAGAAAGGTAGAGAAATGAAAAGAAGTAAAGCCATGGTTCAACGTCGATCACCGCCCGTCGTAGTCAAGGCGGGTGGTACCAAAAAAGGTCCATTAGACAGGCAATTGAGGGCGAGATTCATATTTATTGACAATAATGGGCACATGTCAGACTGTGAAAACACATTCTCTCTTACAAAGAAACTGGAAGTCGGTACTATGATGGGCTGACTGTCAAGAACATCATCCCTCCTCCGCAAAGCGCGAAGCCCGCGCGGACAAGGCCCCGTGCGGGGAACACCACGGCGGGCATCTCGGCGCCGGTGTCCAGCAAGCGAGTCTCTGTGAAATGTCGGTGGCTGCAGGTCATTCAGTTGCTAGGCAGGGGTTCCAGGTCAATGTCTTCAACCCGCCAATCATGAGGTCAGAATCGTGACGCAGCCAGTCGGAGCCTCTACCCACGGAACCTAAACCCCTGGGTTGGGTTCATTCGGAGTCGCCTTGGCCATCAGGTCAGTCCAATACCCGCGCGGCCCGGAGCTGTCTTCGGGACTTTGAGAAACCGCCTCTCGTGTCCCTTCAGTAGGTGGCCGCCATTGCGGACTTGCGTGCTCTGCCGTAGGAAACGCAATCGAGGACTGGAAGACACGGAATTCAGCCAGAAGCCTCACGTATATAAACAATAGCAACTTTCCAACAATTTCTCATTTTATTTTCATCTCATCTTCCTTTTTTACAGCTGCACTAACATCTTAACAAACCCCCCAAGCATCACCCGCACCATGTCATCCCTCGTCGCAGTCGCCGGAGGAACCGGCAACCTAGGCCGCACCATCGTCGAGGCTATCATCGCCGACGGGAAATACCAAGTCGTCATTTTAGCCAGAGAGGTAGATCTTGGTGTCGTCCTAGACAATCTTGCAGACCAATGTTGAAAAGGAGAAGCAGATTGGGGCAAAGATCCTGCCTGTCAACTATGCTGATGTTGACGGCTTGACTAAGGTCCTTGAGGATAACAATATTGAGACTATCATCTCTACTCTTAACACTATGGGTGTTGCAGAGCCGGAGTTGAACCTCATCGCAGCTGCTGATCGGGCCAAGAGCACGAAGCGTTTCGTTCCAAGCATTTGGGGCGCCAAGTACACCCAAGAGTGAGGGTCCTTTAGTCCTGCAGGTGATTGAACTTGGCGCTAATGCAAGTCTGCAACTTTGAGTAGGATTTCCGACAGCTTTCCCATTGCGAAGGCGAAGCTGGCTGTCACTGCCGCCCTTGAGAAGACCAGCCTCGAATACACCTCGTGGCTCACTGGTTACTTTGCCGACTACTATATCGCACCACACATTCCAAGCCACATGACCATCTTGAGGGTTGTAATTGACATGGAAAACAACGCGGCTGCGATCCCAGGAACCGGCGATGTCCCCGTGGCATTCACCTACACCGTGGATCTCGCCAAGTTTGTCGCCGCGTCGCTGTCCCTGCCCAAGTGGCAGCCCGAGACGTACCTCACCGGCGACAAATTGACCTGGAACCAGCTCCTTCAACTCGCAGAAACTGCAAAGGGTACCAAGTTTAGCGTGACCTATGATCCAGTGGATTCCTTGAAGGAGGGCAAGGTCTCGGAGCTGCCCAGCCATGCAGTCATGTATGGCTTCCTCCCCAAGGAACAGCTACAGGGCATCTTGGCGACGTTTGGGCTGATGTTTGAGGCCGGTTTGTTCAATTTGGAGGGGCCCTCTGTTGTGCAGGATTTCCCAGACAACAAGGTGAGGACGATGAAGGAGCTGCTTACCGAGGCCTGGGAGGGCAAGGAATAAGAGCATGATGAACGTGAATGCCGCTCATTATCCCTGTTCTGGGTTATCCCTAGTTTATTGAGCCCACAATATTAGCTTAAGAGCATCACCTTGTTCATCAACTCCCATCCCCCATCGCTTCGTCTCCGTTCACATGTCAGAATGGCCTTCTCTGCTAGACGATCAGAGAGGTCCACTGAGACTTGGCGAACTCGATACGGCCCGGACACAGTGACCTGCGTGTCGCTAGGAAGAGGGTCTTGGTCAACGTTGACGCAGCCTCCCTCTTCCTCTATCCTGACCACTTCACGCGCAATCTGCGCGGCGACCGCACCGTTCCATATGCTTTCCTTGTGCGTGACAGCCTCGAGCATTCCAATCGCCCGACGCCGAAGACAAGGGACACGGCACTTCAGGGCGGTGTAGTACAAGGGTGGTGGGATAAGTCCAATGTCAGCCGTGAAGCTGAACCCTCCTGAACAACATCCTTCCGCCTTCTCTGTCGCGATCGCGGCAATTGCCTGTCTCAAAAGGTCCTCACTGGCGGAAACCACAGAGACAAAGGACTCCTCGAAAGATTCGAATATTGATTCGTCAGGTGGTGTGAGACAAGTCGTCGCCATAACTGCGGCCATGGTGTGATACACGTTCAAGAGTGGGTAGGATAGCACGTCTCGGAAGTTGAGTTGCGACGTCAAGTTGAGCCGAGAGATTTTGTAAGCGTGCTGCCAAAGCCGAAGACCAGTTAGGATGCGGCTTTGTGTGTCAAGCAGCTCTATCGGAGCCTGTCGGACTATACGTTCGCGCGGGTACTGTACCGTGAGACAGTGGATAGCGTTGAAGAGTACATCCAGATGTTGTCTGGCTTGGCTCATCGAGTTAAATAGGGGTGGCGGGGCCTGGATGGTAGAATCTGCAATAACGGTGGCGATGGCATATGATTGTGAATTGCAACAACCCCCCGGGACGCACCCAAAGAGTGATGATTGGGCGTAGAGGCGGGAGAATGCCTCGGCCAGGTAGCTGTCGCTGACGGATTCTTGAGGATGGCCTAGAACGATACGGCCTTGGGTCCCGGCAGGCTGTAAATCGGCTTGGAGTTGACTGAGGAGATTCAGTCCGTTCTCGAGGTGTGTCTGGCCCTCTACATATCTCCCCTGGAGCAGTTCCAAACAGACAAAGATGACGCAGGTGATGAGGACCATGCGAGTCGACGAAGCATCGCGGTCAGTCTTTGCGAAATGTGGCCTGAGACAAGCAATGGCCTTGTTGTACTGCTCCAAGGTGAAACGTTCTTGTTGTTGGCAAGATTCACTCGTGCTGTGAGCATGACCTCATGACCTCCAACCTATGAGCAGAGCCCAAGGCCAGCAACGCATGAAGAACTGCAGGAACCGTCATGCTAGCCTGAAGGACCAACGTGTCCCAAAACCTTGAACTGAAAACGCCGCATAGCTTGACGCTCGCTCGATATCTGAACCAGTCAAAGCTCTCTCGCTCCAGGCCACTCCTCGGACCGACTCGAGAGCGCGTCGACAGATCATGCAGGGTCCCCTTCTGAAGGTTCCCGGGGGTTACGGCGGATCCTTCTCCCCAGACGCCGTAGCCGTCACACACGCGGCCAGTGGAGAGGCATCGTCGGCAGCCTGGCCGGCCCTTGTCGCATTTGAGCCGTCGGATCCTGTGGAAGGATGATTAGATGTCATAGTTAGCTGCTACTTGTAGTGAGAAACTCTTACTTGCAAGTTCTGCAGCCAGATTTAGAGTAGATTCGCGTCTTGGAGCCACATCCCGTCTTCGAAGCTGCTTTGTCCATCGTGCGAGCAGGGCATAATCTGTCCTTTCGGCTTCGTATGCAGCGGAGAATATCCAGAAACTGGACACGCCGGAGAAGGGACAAGTAGTAGCTCAACTACGTGAAACACCTGATTAGTTCGATCGCGGTTGTCTTGAGCCCATTCGTCGGAAGTTGGTTCAAGTCCCACTTGACGTTGCGTGGGAAACACGGTTCATGTCGTTCTCTTGTGACGATCAGAGTGGAACTGAAGTCAGGGGGCATGATTGGCCTTGTCACGATTTACTCGATTTAATTGGCTTAACCCTGCCTAGTTTCAGCCCCTCTCCGATAAACTTTGTGAACATGCTGGAATAGCGTCAAACTGCAAGAGGAGCTTCCGGCCATGCAATCCGAAAATTGTTTCCCCTATCTCCGGCATACCGTCTCAATAGCATGTTTTCTATCAAACTCTGCAATTACGCCAGCAAATCACCCTGTTCTTGGTCCTTATGACGGGAGACACCTATGGTTAAGTCCGGCACCATGGATCGGACATAGGGAGGTCTCGCATACCGATGACTGGCACTGCGAAGCATATAAAACGCTCACATGCTCATCATGTATCGATTGAAGCTATAGACACCTTACACCCTCGCACGAGCCGTTCTAATCAACCCTGGCTATATAAACCACGCAAGTTTCTGTTCGATTCCTCCAACTTGATCTGGTCTCATTTGAGTCGGTCAAAAACGCCGCTCGCACCTTCACCTCCTCTGTATCTCGTCTTGATATCCTGCTCCTCAACGCTGGCGTCATGAGCTGTCCACCCGGTCAAACCAACGAAGGTTACGAGATTCATTGGGGGATCAACCACGTTGGTCACGCCTTGCTTCTCAAACTTCTTACTCCTCTGCTTCTTACAACAAGGTCAGGGTGTCGCTCTGAAGTGAGAATCGTCTCGGTCAGCTCCATCGCCCACAAGTTCCCGGTTTCAGGCGGCATCAAATTCGAAATTCTCAAGAGCAACGGATGTGGAGAATCACTGAACAGCCTTTACGGTCAGAGCAAACTGGGAAACGTTATATACGCTAAAGAGTATGCGGAGCGCCATCCGGAGCTGACATCTGTGTCTATCCATCCAGGCATCGTCAAGACGGATCTTCACGCCTCTGGCGGGAATCTGCTCATGCGAGGCTTCCAAAAGTTCATCGTTCCCTATATAGGGATTGAAGTGCAGGAGGGCGCCAAGAGTCAGTTGTGGGCAGCCACTGCCAAGGGTGTTGAAGGTGGAGAGTACTATGAGCCTGTTGGAGTTGTTAGTCGAGCTAGTGCCTTGTCTAAGAATAAGGAGCTGGGAAAGAAGCTTTGGGATTGGACAGAGAAGGAACTTGCGGGTCATACCATCTGAGAAGTCTAGTCTTATCGCGATTTCTGGACCTGAGAGCTCATGTATATCTGTAAGGATAGATGACTATATGTGCGTGGCTTTTCTGGCAGATTATCTGATATTATTGCTATCTTACTGTATCTCGAAAGGCCACTGTGTTAGCATTGGGATATTATGCTATGATGTGTTAGAAATGTGTTCTTTCTTATAGTTGAAGTCGGGATAACCGATAGATAAGATCGTATCTCAAATGCATTTTATGTCATAATCTATCAGGAAAATGGTTTTGTTTCAGTTAGGCTCCTACTATTCCCCATGAGTTCTCCTCTCGGCCTCTCGGAAAGGATATGTTTCTTCACATTTACACGATCTTTTGTTAAAGAGACACAGATACAATCAGGTGGTTGAACTCATGATTAACGACAAGAGTCAATGGTTATTACTTGCAAGCTTGGATTATTTGCAGTGTACTTGTATGAAGTTCCTAATAACAAGACGACTTCACATTACCAGCTCTTACTCTTCTTCCCCAGAGGTACCCTTACCCTCAGCGGTCTCAACATCCATGACGCCCCGACTGTGGCCAGCAGTAACAAGCTCTGGCTTCTCAGCCTTCAACTCGGCAAACTTCTTCTCAGCATCCCAAACCCAAGGTGTGTTGGCAGCAAAGAGCAAGTCCATCTCCTCGAGAGTTCGCTGGTTACTCTCAGGGTAGAGGGCCCAGACCATGGGGATAGCCAGCAAATTGCAAGCACCAAAGATGTGCAGGGTGTTCTCGCCAATGTTATCAAACATGACGGGGCAGAGAAGAGTGAGCCAACCGTTTCCGATACTCCATCCAAAGACTCCCCAGGCATTACCCTTGGCTCGGACTTGAAGGGGGAAGATTTCGGCAGGGTATAGCCAGGGAACGGTCAACCAAGTAGCGCCGAACACGGAGGTAAAGATAAAGACGAAGGAGGCGGCAGCAGCTCCGTACGAGTTCGCCTTGTCCATGTCTCCGTTTCGCGATGCATCTTGACCCAGCTTGGAGAAGGCAGCGGCAAGGAACATGGCAATACCCTGACCGACAGCACCCCAGTACAAGGTCCAGCGGCGACCGATGCGGTCGAGTGTAAAGACACAGATGAGGGTGGCGAACATGTAGAAGATATTGTTGAGACCGCTGATCCATTGGGACTTTTCCGAGCTGAAGCCAGCGATTCGGAAGATTGTGGGGGCGTAGACAGTGACACCAGCAATGCCAACCCACTCCTGAATGATTTGAAGCCTGCGTTTGTTAGTTGGATTTCCTCTGTCAATATCAACTCGGCACCTACCAGATAACAAGCTGCACACGACGTCCGGTGTGAAGCTCTCCAGAACCAATACCAAACAGCATGTGAATGTAAGAGTTCTTGGAAGACTCCTTGTTCTCAAGCTGAACAATGTTCTTGATGTCCTGGTACTCAGCCTCAGCGCGGATAATATCAGTATCATCAGATCCACGTAGACGGCGGAGGATGTACTGTGCCTCATCGTCGCGGCCGACCTTGACAAGCCATCGAGGAGACTCTGGGAAGAACCAAACCAGACCGAACAGGAAGATGAGGGGAATGATCTGGAAGGCGATGGGGAATCTCCAGCGGAATGGAGAGGCACCTCCATCGATGAAGGAGAGACCAAATTCGAGCCAGTAGGCAACCACAACGCCAAAGATGTTGAGGGTAAACTCGATGGCGATGAACTGACCACGAGAAGTGTGCTCGGCAGTCTCAGTGGCCCAGACGGGAACAATGGCGTTCAGGATGCCAGTTCCGATACCGTTGACGGCACGAGAGCAGATCATCCAGTTGGCATTCTGAGCAGAGCACTGTAAAGAAGCTCCAATAATGGCCCAGACAGACCCAAGAGCAATAGTCTTGATTCTACCAATCTTGTCACCAACCCAGCCACCGAGAAGGCAGCCAAAGAGAGTACCAAGATAGTAAACCGACACGATACCACCTTGCAACAGACTGTCTGTCACAACGGGGTCACCAGTTTCTTCGTCAACGTAACCAAAGCCCATAAGGTCAATGTAATGCTTGGCATTGTTGACACCACCCATCATTCCTTGGTCATAACTACAGTTTCATTAGTTTTATACGTTGTTGCAGGGGCTTGGCAGATCATACCCAAAGAAGAAAATGGATAGAGCTGCAATGCAGTTGATGGCGATGAGAAGCTTACGCTTCTCAAAATGGTTTGCCACATTGAAGCCAGGAAGACGCTCCATCTTTGATAGGTTGATATTATTGGATATAGAGGAATGCCAACTTGTAATCGTGGAGCGAAGTCTGGGGCACTTATATAACTTTTTCTGATGTGGAGGTTATCACTCCAGATGGGGGATGAAACCATACATTCTCCACATCTCGGATAACCATATTCTACTAGACGACTTCAAGTTTTTTCCGGGGGGGGCGGAAACAGGGCCACTCCTTGAAAGGTGTGTGTAGCTTTGTGAGGCTCTTTACCTGTGCATGAACGTCACCTGGTTTGAAGCCCATTCTTTTTCGTCGTGCGGGTTTGTGGAGATGGAGTCCCCACGTTTTACGCGCACGAATCAGCATTCTAAATGACTCTCTTTCTATGGGGTCCTTTTTTCTCTGCATGGCTCGTGACAGGGTCGCTAAGGCGACAGGCAACAGTTTAAAGACTCGGTGCGGCTCCGTGGGGCGAAAGAGTTGCATCTGATGGGACATTGTCAAGTCATGTTGCATATACAATCTTTTACGTGACTCTCGTAGCGTAGCAGTAGAGTAAAGTGACCCCATCATCGGGCTCCAAGATGATCAACTCTCCCTTTCCGAGGGAAGGGGTCCCCATGGGTTAAGGATGTCAAAATCAGGCGCAAAACGTGGAGTGCCCAAAAAAGCCCACTCATTAGGCTCCCTGTGACAAAGAGGAAGAAAGGCTGCCGTGTAGCCGGTCCGCTATGACGCTTCCTTATTCTTTGAAAGGAGGCTCGTGCCAAGAGCTGAATCCGCGGCTCTGGGATATGGGGCGGTTTGTGCCATGCCATGTGGGCAGATTCCAAGTTTCCGAAGCCACGCGGGTCCACTCGGTCAAGACGTCTTGAATTGAAGCGGTCGCCACTGTTCACGATGCCATCTGTTGTTGTTTGTGCTGTACTGATGGAGTAGTAATATTTGCCAAGATACACATAAGCGGCGTCCACGTACGATCACTGCATCGCTAGTGCAATCCCCGTGAGAAGTAATATCGCTATTCCTCTTTCCATGCCAACAAAAGTTGGCTGCTATTACACACTTGATCCAGAGCTCGATACGCCACGACTCCCGACAATACCGAGTACAAGGTCGCGAAGACGACGCTAACAGCAGCCGCAAGGGCAAGGCATGCAGCGCGAATGGTTCGGTAACATGTTCTCTGCAGGCGGTCCAGTAACATGGCAGCGCTTCAATATAAAGACGTGTGAAAGGATCATGGAGAATATGGCGGGAGATGGGATGGGGTGCTCCAGTATCTGGTACCCGTTGTCAGTTAATGGGGGCTGGCGAGACCTCCCTGTCAGAAGGCGATGGACCGGGAAACCTTGGATGAGTGAGTGCGCGGACCAGGGTGATTGCCTCAGGCGAGGGAGAACGTATGACTGGGCAGAGAGAATGGCACTAAGTGTGATATTGTCAGTTAATGTCGTGTCGCAACGTCTGTCCTTGAGCTGAGTAACATCCGTTCTGGAATTGTGATTCTCGTCCAGTCTTGTTGACAATAGCGCTGCCAGATGCTGAATACAGCAGATCTGACCCTGAAGATCTTTCACGAGGACATAAGCGAACGGGGGATCCGCGATGGTCATACGCCGCATAAGCGGTGTCTCTGTAGATAAGATAAAGAAGGATTCCCCTCTTTAGAGTAGTACTCGTCGGATATCTCTGAGACGTCAGACGGCACACAAGGGGAGCGCTTACAACGGGCGCGAAATGTGCATCCCTGAGCCCACCACACGCGTTCAAGAAACCCTCTGCAGGTCAGAGCACATTGCAGGAACTGACACTGCCCCCAGCTTCCATTCAATACTGTTACCTCAAAAGGGGGGTCGTCGCGAAGAACATTTGACGCGTCAAAGGACGTTCAGCCCTCATCAACGAATCAAGTCTAGCCTCTAATCCTTCGCGTATCGCTAAAACGTCACGGCCCTCGTCGATCTCGTTCCCACTCGAATCATTTTCCCTGCTGTAGACCCGCCAAATCCACTTGAAACATCCACATTGCCTCGGTTAATCGCCGACGCACTGTGTAGTGGTGTAGAGACCGGCGAGAGGACAGTGCGGGTTTTTATCAATTTGCGGATACAAATGACGGGAATAATTTTTTTAGTCTGCAGGGGTTATGAATCAGGAAATGATCGGTCGTTACTCAGGAGATGGGAGGGAGTTGTTTCGACGCGAGTCAGACACGTTCCTCGGAACGGCAGATGAAGGTTATTCTTGGGTAAGGGGAACAAGCATAGATATCTGGAGTAATCAGAATGGAGAGTTCTAGGTTTTCATTACTTGATACGTGAGTTCTGTAATGTTGTGAATCTCAGCATCAAGAATCAAGGAGCTTTCACAGTGTTATAAGTACGAAGAAAAGGGGAGATAAAGATAATCGCGAGTCTTCAAGAACCTCAACTTGTAGGCTCGTTAATTTTATGCCTTGATACTTTGTAACCTCTTAGCGTAAGAATAATAAACAACGGCGGACACAGTTTGCGGTGGCTCAATGGATTTCGAGGGCGATGTTGTGTCTTACATCACCATTCCAAAGGGCATGTTTCCCTTTCAACAGCCTATCTCCCGGGGTAGAAGAAAAGTGACAGTGCGTTGATAATATGCATTCTAATATCATATAAATTTATATCAATATATTATGCTCTTTGCTATCTTTTAGGGCATTTCTCTCGACCTCGAAGGAAGTTTCACATTTGGTCAAGGGTAGGTGTCTAGATTAAAACTTGAACAAGGAGCATCTACCAAACCAGACGGACCAACATCGTCGGGCGACTTCTAGAATAGTCTAATCACGCGTTCAATCGAAAAACGATGTTTCTATTACCGTTCGAAATTTTCTTTATACCGCCCTTGTACTCGGCCTGTTGCGTTAAGCCAGCAGCCCACATCCATGGCTGGTAGAGGTGCTATAGTCAAATATGTTCGCAGGTTCGGTGGGATTTGGCCTTAGACTTTAATATCTGTGTAATCTACGGGCTGCCTAAGTGAACGCAAGAGCAGTTATTATTTAGTTCTCTACATTGGTTTCGTTGTGGTACAGAGTGGGCCCATCGCCAGCTGAGTCCTCCAGCCTCGGCTTGTTGACACAACAGCAATTAGAAACAAGAAGATGGATGGTATAATTGCTCTACCAAGATGTGTTGCTTAGACTTTAAAAATCGAGTATCAGCCTGGGTGCCTGGTCAACGTTGTCCGCATCTGCATCCGTGCTTCGTGGAAGACCTAAAGGTCGCACACTGAGACCATGCGCTGCACCATTCTAGGTGCTCGATATAAACTATGAATAAGATATGATGCTTATCTTTAATAGCTGATAGAGTTAGAAATCTCCTGGTTTTCCTTGCTGTCGTTTAATGGCTCGCCAATCACGCTCAGCCTTACTGTTTGTGGCTTGAGACCGGACCTTGATTCATGTGCCAAGTCATGATGTCACAGCTCATGATGTCGTACTCGACCCAGTCAGAGCCTCATTATCTCGGGTTTATTTCGTTTTTTACAACAGTATTTCGTGCGAAATCCAGTTTCATCTTTTCTCCACTTGGCAGTCAAGAACCGCGTCCAGTCTCCAACACCAATGGCCGAAGATGCAGACCCGGGCTATCCGGCCCCAGACCCCAACCCGCCCCAAGGCTCTATCATGGTTTACGAACGGAGCGAGCGATATTTCATGACGAGGGTCCTCCAAGCTGTCATTAAACCATTCAGACCTGCGCTGGTAAAGGCGGGAAAGATAGCTACAGAGGATTCAACTCGGATAAATGCACCCAAGGCCGCATTAAAACGATGTGACGTGGAGGAAAGGCGAGTGGAGGATCTTTGGGTATACGACTTGACAGCAAAATCGACCGGAAAAAGCACCGGGAAAGCTAGAGAAGGCTACCGTCGCAGAATCATCTACTTCGCTGGTGGAGGATGGCAGATGCCACCCAGTAACCAACACTGGTCCTTCTGCGCCGAATTGGTTTCTCGCATGCCTGATACCAAGATCACTCTTGTTTCTTCGCCATTGGCGCCGAAAGATCCTGTCTCAGTTGCATTCCCCCAAATCGAAAAAGCCTACAAATCACTTCTGAATGAGGCCGCAAAGGCGGGTGAGGCTGTTGTTGTGGCAGGAGATAGCTCTGGAGGCAACATCGCGCTGGCTGTGGTAGCTTGGACTTTGAAGACTTCACAGGAACAAGATTTGGCAGCCCCCACTGCCATTTTAGCTATCTGCCCTACCACGGATCTCCGCCACGAGCACCCGGATATCAGGGCAGTGGACAAGCTTGACCCGGTGCTTACCTTCTCGTGCATAAACTCCACAGCTAGGACTTGGTGCCCTGAACCATCAGGCTTGAGCCAGGCAGGGACTGGTTCGAGTGCGGGACACAATGAGAAGGGTATGCGCTTAGACTGGAGCTTCGAAGACCCTCGAGTATCACCCATCCAAGCAAACCTCACCGTCCTAGCCCGGAACTACGTCAAAGTCCATGGAATAACGGCTTCACATGATGTTCTCGGACCGGAGGCTGTTGCATTTCGCGACAAGTGCAACAAGGAGGGTATTAGGGGCGAATGGCTGGCTTGGGATGGGCAAATGCACTGTTTCCCTTTGGCGTTCAAGTATGGGCTAAGAGAGAGTAAGGAGGCATTGGATTTCGTGGTCGATGTTCTGCAGAGATCTTGAGGGATACGAAAATGATGCCATTTGGGGATCTTATTTAGCAAGCAGGAATAAGTACTGGACTAATCAGGAGAATATCAATGTTGGCCTTTTAATGTATCCTGGAGTGTGCATGAACATTGTAAGACGGGAGCCGGGGCCTGATGATGCAGAGATTATCTATCCTCCTTCTATTTGAAGCAGACATTCGCAATTCCTTCTCTAGTATCTAGAACCTTGGGAATATACATGTTGATAGGTCGGGGTAACCTCAAAGACTTATCAAACCTTCATCCCAATATGCGTCAATAGATCAATATCCAGCTAACTGTTAAGGGCATGTTTGCATCCTTCAGAGGCCGTCTCATGAGGGCAAGTTGCTAAGTCAGTTAATCAATAAGAGTGCTAATTCTGAGATTCTTCGATGTGCTTGTGCTTGATGCTACTGGACTTAATGGCGTTCTCGGCTGTCGCAACACCCACATGGGCCTCGTCGCCATCAAACAACAGGGCCACGTTCTCAAGGGTAAGACCACGGGTCTCGGGGTAATAGAACCACACAACGACGATCATGACAATGATGGTAGCGAGGAATACGAAGTAGTACCTCCATTGAATAGCGTCAAGAGCGATCGGGTTGACAAAGGTGTTGAAAAAGGTGAAGCTCAGAGAGACCACCTGAGTGAGGGCTAAACCCTTGGCGCGCAAGCTGTAAGGCCAGATCTCGATGGGATAGCTGACGACGAGAGGTGTGAGGGCAATATCGTAACCAAAGAAGTAACTAGGAAGATGTTAGTATGGTGTTGGCATACAGAGGAAGCTAGTTGGGACCAACATGAAGAGGAATGGTATGACAGCTAGACCAGTAGCAGAGTCTCGAGTAGACTCGAAGCTTCCGGATAAACCGGTGATGATGGAGTAAGACACCAGCATGACGATTGCCTAAATAGAGATTGTCAAAATGCTGAGCCGAGACGAGGTATCAGGCTATTCCACTTACCGAACTCATAAATAGCATCCGTCTGCCAAGTCGATCAACGTTGAGTGCAGCGAGGAGAGACCAGAAGAGATTCCATAGCCCCATGCAAGCCGAAATGAGAGTCTGATGCGTAACAGAGGTGATACCCACTGAGTTGAGGATAATAGACAGGTAGTAGCTGACGACTCCGTTTCCAGTCCACTGAGCAAAAGTTCCCAGGCTCAGCGTAATCAACAGACGATGGCGGTTACCAGGAGTGGTCCACAGATCAGTCCAGGGATTCTTTTCGGCTTCCATCTCAGCCTTGATGGTAAGCTCAATCTCGGTCATCTCGAACTCAATTAAAGGGGAGTTGATGTCACCTCCGGTGTGGAGATTTGCGAGGTTTTGGCGTGCTTCATCAGAACGGTCCTTGGAGACTAGCCATCGTGGTGATTCGGGTATCATGATTAGGCCTGGAACTCCCAAGACAGGGAGGAGGATTTGAAGGAGCGAAGGTAGTCGCCACGACCATTCGGTCATGTTGCGGGTGCCAAAGGTAGCCCAGGCTGCGATGACGCTACCAAAGTGCCAGCCGCAGTTGTACTACGGCTTGTTAGTAGAGAAGAGGGAATTGAGGGTGATTTTGTAGGCTTACAATGGCAGAGCAAACACCCCGGTGAGTGGGGTAGACGTTTTCCGCAATGAGAAGTGAGACAGAAAGCGTGAAGCCCTGGGAGAGACCTTGGAAGAAACGAGCAATGATAAAGGTAGCCTGGTTCTGGGCAGAAGTCTGCATGGCCACACCAATGAAGGACAATAACACACTGATCCATACAGGGAGCTTACGGCCCCAACGGTTGGAAATCCAAGCTGCTATGGGGTAACCGACGGCGCATCCGAGAGCATAGGCGGCGTTGATGAAGCCGAGCCACGCTCCTGTAGGGTTGTCCATAAAGTCTCGCCACCATGGCAGCGCAAGCAAAGAGTTCATTAGAGAGCCGTCAAATCCATTGGAACCCGAGAAGAGCATCAGAGATATGACGCAGAAGTTGACCTTGACGAGATGCTTGTGCTTGTACCAGGGGATGCCATCATTGGGTAGCACGGCCGCCAGCTCGACACCAGCGGATCTAGCCTCGCTAGATTTGACTTGTTTGTCACCAGCTTCCATGATGAACGGCGTTGATTGAAGGATAGATCAAGTGTTCGCAATATGAAGGTGAAGGGTAGTAGTAGTTGGGGGTTTGGAGGGTGGATGATGACACGGTCTATGAATTGGAAGATAGTTCTTTTACTTATATAGTGGTTCGAACACCGCGATTCATGAGCATACGAGCGCAGTTAATCCTTCACCATCATCAGACACAGTCTCGCGGCAACTACCCCGGACTTTTCCATGCCCATCAGTCTGTTATTCGCATGACTACTACGTAGTACTTCCAAGGCTGCTGCAACCCACCCGGCCCGAAAAGCCGACACTCAAGACAGCCCCATCAAATACAAGGCCGCCTAGAAGTCAGCTACCATGAATTTTGTGGGGTGCTAAATGTTAAGAGCAGGGAAGAGTGATTAAAGTTGCTTGCCCCTGGACGCTGGTGGAGTCTGGCTGTACTTCCTAAAATGGTAATAAGGTTGAAGGACAACCAAGCAGCCGCCTAACGCTCAGTTCCTCAATGGCAAAGAAAGAAGTCGTATGCGCTGGCAGGGAGGGCGCTGTGGAGTTGCGTTGGTTGATCTCTTCCTGAAATGCAAAGAAAGAAGTTATCTGCGCTGAGCTGTGGCATGTTGGACACTCACACATCATCTTACCTCTTCCTGAACAGCAGAGAAAGAAGTCCAACGCGCAGACAGGGCCCACAGCTTGGAATCATATAGCTCCCACACTAACTCTTTCACCCTGAGCGTGGTGGGTACCTATCCAGAGAAAAAGCGAAGTCATCCCGACTATACAGTCTCAACCAACAAGTGCCTTCCTTGGCTCTATGAATGAAAGGTTATTCATCGTCTGATTCCAACTCACAAATACCTCTCTGGACCACACGTCGTTTTGTTTGTGGGGTAAATGTCCATGTCCGCGCGGCAAGTGATCAGCCAAGAATACCAAGCCGCTATTCCATTACGTCGTGTTTCAGCGGCCGTCGTTGTTCACCGACGTTTACAATTACGTATACCATGAAGGAATAGAGGCTAAAGATCGGTTGAAGGTCGGACATGGCCCGTGGATGACCTGACATTGAACGTGTTGATCTGCAGCCACGCGCAATTGCTCCACGACCAGCTGCAAGCTAACTATGTAGGTGCTTTTTTAGGCAGTACTGTAATGATTTTCAATGCCTCAGAATCTCACGAATTGAGTGGTATATCCCCTTTGGTAGCTGTTGTGCAGCCTTTATAAACTCTAACAGGTTCGTTGTTCAAGTCCCCCATTTCTTGTCCATCAAACCATTTCCACCCTCCTTCACCATGGCATCCACCGACGTAAAGGACCTTCTCTCGAAACTTACCCTTGAGGAGAAGGTAATAATATGTCGCTAATATAACCTTAACTTTTTTCACTAACTTTGAACAGATTTCCTTGCTCGCGGGCTCCAACTTCTGGGAGACCGTGGCCATTCCTGAAAAAGGTATTCCCGCTCTAAAGGTACGGACACATATCAACCAGAGCATTCCACTCTGAACCCACCTTATTAAATGGCCTTGAGTACTGACCTGGAGATAGACATCTGACGGACCCAACGGCGCACGAGGTGGCAAGTTCCAGGGCAGCGTGACCGCCGCTTGTTTTCCCGCCGCCTGCAATGTTGCATCGACATTTGATGTCGACGTCGCCCGTCGCCTAGGCGTGGCCCTCGGTGAGGAAACTCTAACCAAGGGGGCTCGCTGCCTTTTGGGGCCAACCGTATGCGCCCACCGTCATCCTCTTGGAGGTCGAAACTTTGAGAGTTACTCCGAGGACCCCTTTTTGACCGGCAAGCTCGCTTCGCAAAACATCCAGGGCATCCAGTCGACAGGCGTTTCGGCAACCATTAAGCATTTTGTCGCGAATGAGCAAGAGACTCAGCGTTTAAGCGTCGATACTATCGTCAGTGATCGGGCCCTGCGGGAGATTTACATGAAACCCTTTGAAATCGCCATCAAGGAGGCAAAGCCTCATGCTGTTATGACTTCCTATAACAAGATCAATGGCTGCCATGCTGACTCACATCTCTTCCTCCTTCAGACCGTCTTGCGAGGAGAATGGGGTTGGGACGGCCTCGTCATGAGTGACTGGGGCGGTGTGAATTCAACCGCCGAATCGCTTGTTGCTGGTGTTGACCTCGAGATGCCTGGTCCTACACGCTGGAGGAAGACTGAGAGCGTCCTCGAAGCTATCAAAGCTGGGAAGGTGTCAGAACAAGTCATAGACGACAGGGCGCTGCACATCTTGGAATTTCTCAAGCTCCACGGTTGCTTCGAAAACCCAGAGATCCCGGAGGAACAGGCTATCAATAGGCCTGACCATCAAAAGCTTATTCGTGAAGCTGGTGCTAAGGGCATGGTTCTACTCAAGAATGACGGTGGACTGTTGCCTTTGACCAAGGGCAAGGTCAAGGGGAAGAAGATTGCAGTCTTGGGCCTTGCGAAGGAATGCCTTGCTCACGGCGGTGGCAGCGCTTCTGTTAGTATGCATTACAAGATCACCCCATGGGATGCTCTGCAGAACGCCTTCAAGGATCAAGACGTTGAGCTCACTTTTGCCCAAGGTATGTTTTCCTTTGATCCGTGAGAACACAGGCTAATCATCACAGGTGCGCACACTACGCGTCAGTTGCCTCTCATCACCCGGCATGTGAGGGATGTCGAGGGCAACCCCGGCTTTACCTGGCGTCTGTTCGACGTTGGCAAATCCGAACCCTACAAAGTCATTCACGGCCACCCCAACTCCGAAGTTTCCATTCATGACATTATGCACATTGTGAACACCTCTGTTGAGCTCGAAGGAACTTTTACTGCCCCCGAAACAGCAACCTACTACTTTACCCTGACTGGCCTAGGCCCTTCCAAGGTCACCATCAATGGAAGTCTCCTGTACGAGCAGAAAGAAATGAGCCCCGACCCTATGGGCTTCCTGCTCGGTGGAGTGTCAGCCCCTCTCGTCAAGTTTGACCTGGAAGCTGGCAAGCAATACAACATCTTGATCTCGAGCTCGCCGCCTGAACATGTCGAAGGCGAAGACCTTGGAATCCTGGAAAGCAAGGTTGGCGTACGACTAGACTATATTTCGGCCACGGAATACGATAAGGACTTGCTCACTGAGGCCACTGAGCTCGCCAAGGCAGCTGACTACGCTATCGTTTTTACGGGCCATACCCCTTCTTGGGAGACCGAAGGACAGGATCAAGTTGGATTCCATCTCCCCAAAGCTGGCAGTCAGGACCGTCTCGTGTCAGGAGTAGCTGCTGCGAACTCCAACACGGTCGTCGTCAACTCAACTGGCGTGGCTGTTGGAATGCCCTGGCTAGACCAGGTTAAGGGTCTAGTGCAGGCCTGGTTCCCTGGCCAGGAGGCTGGAAACTCTATCGTTGATGTCTTGACAGGTGTCCAGAACCCCGAGGGTCACTTGACCTGCACGTTCCCAAAGAGACTGGAGGATTGTCCCGCTTACGGGAATTTCCCTGGAGAGTATCAGGGTCGCCAGCTTACTGTCAACTACGCTGAGGGCGTCTTCATTGGCTATAGGCACTTCGATACTCTTCCGGCGGACAAGGTCAACTTCCCCTTCGGCTTTGGTTTGTCATATACAACCTTTGGCTACTCGGACCTTGTCATCTCTCCAACTTCTGAAGACAGTTGGACTGTCAGCATCAAGGTTTCCAACACTGGTGACCTCGAGGGAGCGACAGCCGTGCAGGTTTATGTGGGCAACAGCACCCGGCAGCCCGAAACCCCCATCAAGACACTGGCTGGATTCAAGAAGCAAACCTTGGCACCTGGTGCTTCAGCAGTGGTTGAAGTGCCCATTCAAGCCCGCGACTTTGCATCCTGGAGCGAGAAGCAGCAAAAATGGGTAGTTGACGCTGGTGAATATGTCTTTAGTGTTGGGAGAAATGCTGTAGACCTGGCTGAAAGCAAGAGGGTTTCAGTAAAGGCTCAGTCATATAAACCTTAGGCTAGATATACGTTGCTCGCTTGTGCAACCTTCATCTCTCCCTTTATCTTCAATATCACAAAGTTGACCCTGATTGCTTATTCTCTTTGCTCATATAATATTGCACAAATATTCTCACGTCGTCATGAAGTTGCTGACTTCGGCCGTCGGGCACATTTTGCTGTTCTGGAATGTTTCTCGGCGATAGGCCACACTGTCGAAGATAACTTGGACACCCCCGCCGTCATCTTCTTGACAGTCAGACGAATGAAGCAGCGCAGTGAGTTCATGATTACGACTGGGCCAAGCAAAGGCGATGGGCACCACGGTCTACGGAGACGTTTAGGCTAAATACCCCAGGATATCGCTGATCCTCCGCACTTTTACGACTTCCTCCGGACGCCGAGTTCCAACCCCGCAAGAGACTAAATGCCGATCAGGAAGTCGGGTGATAGAACGTTTAAAGAAACAATTTTCCACTAATCGGGTTCTCTCGAGTCGAGCTGCAACTCCCTGCCAGACTGCAACTATAGAGTTTTATGACAACGAACTCTATAGACTCGGTTGGAATGTTATTTTTCCACCATTTGAGACTTGCATGATCTATTGAGATCATCCGACGGGAATAATCACGTCTGAAATGTTCGGATATTTGCCTCATCTTGACCGGAGAGTGCCAAGACGGAAATGTTTTAAGATTCGGACTATAAGTAAGCTTAATAGTATGCATACGAAACCATGTGGGAAGACAACCACCTCGCGAGTATCTTTGATAAACATGTTTCTTCACGGGATTACTCTTTCAGCGGTCGTCACGGTTGTGACCGCGGCTACGGCCCCTAAGCCAGCCTATGCACAATGGTTGACAGACTCCATGGTCCGCTTTGGTGTCCAGCCGGGTATTGGCTATGGCGAAGCAACACTCTATACTGGTTTCGAAAGCGTCATCGATGCCACCAAGAACGAAACATTGAACGACATTTACCGCTCCCACATTGATGCAGTTCTCACTGATGAAGGTGTGATAAAAAAGTTCAACTACTCTCACTTCTCGCTGGACAACTACCGTATCGGAAACAACATTTTGTACTGGTATGAAAAGACCGGAGAAGAAAAGTACAAGGTTGCAGCGGATTCGATCAAGGAAATGATTGATAAGCATCCACGAACTCCAACAGGAGGTCTCTGGCATCGACACGTCGTTTATCCCAACCAAATGTGGCTGGATGGCATCTACATGGCTGACAGTTTCTACGCCAAGTGGGTTTCGCTCTTCCAGCCCAAGAATCAGACAGCATGGGACGACATTGCCCTTCAGTTCGACAAGATCGACTCAGTCACTCGCAAGAAGAACAATCTCCTAGTTCATGGCTTTGACGAAAGCAAAAAGGCTGTCTGGGCTGACCCCGTTACTGGCGCTGCACCATTAATCTGGGCTCGGGCTATTGGATGGTACTATATGTCCCTGCTGGAAGTGATTCCCCTCTTCCCTGACAACCACCCCGCTAAGAAGAGACTTCTTGGCTACTTTGTCGATCTATCAGATGGCTTGAAGAAGTCGATAGATGAGAAGGGAGCTTGGTGGAACATTATGGACAAGCAATACGAGGACGTCGAGGGCAACTACTTAGAAAGCAGCGCAAGTGCCATGTTTGTCTTTGGTTGGCTCAAGGGTCTGAATCTTGGATTGCTCAAGGAGAAGAGCTATGGCAAGGTGGCAAAGAAGGCTTACAACTCGCTCGTTAAGATGTTTGTCACTAAGAACAACGACGGAACTATCAACTGGGAGGATACCGTGATTGTCGGAAGTCTTGGCAGCAACGCCACGTTCCAGGTAAGCTATACTCTCGGCATATATTACGCGAAGGCTAACAAGAATAGTATTACGCCAGCATTGGGTTGAGACAGAACGACCTTCGTGGAGCTGGGTCCTTCATTGTCGCGGCTGTGGAGTACGAGGAACGGTACCACTAATCTCATCTCGAGGGCTACCAAGAGCGTTGAGGTTGGTCGTAGATGAGAGTGTTGGGCCGTTATATAGGAAAAGGCTTAGATATCCAGACAACTCAAGCTTGTGGGCATGACGTTTTACTTCTTAGAGATGACTCAATGTTATTTAGAGCCAATGCCATCCTTATTTGACCCAAGCGTCTTTGCCGGAGAAGTTGGTAACAAGAATCAGATCATTCTAGACCCATTCAAAACACTTTAGGAGTGCCATCACCGCTCCCCGCCAAGACTTCAATATCCAATCCACAACGCTAGATCAAGCTATCTATTTTACGTATCCCGCCAAGTCGGAGCACTCCTCGGGATCTATAACCATTTCGAGCAGCTAGATAAGCTAAACACGACTTTGTTTCAATGTCTGACTCGCTTTGGTCCTTTATCTTACCCACTAAAGAAGCGCTACTCAAGGATCGGATTGCGACATGGTGAACCGGGGGAGCACGTCATCCGCCCCGCTCTTCGCAGCATCACATCCCCGGTAGATCGACTTAACATGACACAGGTCCAGAAGGGGAATTTTGCAGAGATTGGCCTGAGCTGTCGGGATGGTGCCGGTCGGGGTTGCAGCGAGGATGCGCGAGTTGACAGAGCATGGTGTTCCAGACAGAGGCTAGAACGGCAAGTCACTGGGAGCGACCCTGTCGACCATCTTTTCATGGCCCTCGAGTTCATTGTTGCACAGAAATCAAGGATTTGATTATATGAGGGATCATGATTTAACCTTGATCTGCAGCGAAAAGAGTACAAGTGTAACCGACTGGGTACTGCCAGGTACGTGGTATGGTGAATCTCAACACCACATCCTCGGAAACGCTACACCCTCCTCGTGGCCGACATCGTGTTACAAGGACATGGACCCAAAGATTCCAAACCACGCTTGTCACATCAAAACGACACCCGATTATGCAATCCGCCAAGCCATGACCTCTACATGGATTCGCAGCACTCTCCCATGCTAGAGCAAACACTAACCGCCGATCACGGGCAAACTCTGTATCGTAGCAATCTCTGTTGTCACACAGGCCCGTGCTACATTGACTTGGCTAAAATGTCTTAAACTGCGCGCCGTTCCTTGATGCAACTTTCCTTGCATGATCCTTCGACTCCTGCAGTTTTAACTCTTCTCGAAATGGCTGGCCCCGCTAGGAGAAAGTGGTATCATATTCAGTGGTATTCTGATACTGATACTAAGGAGGAGCGCAAGTTTATTATCAAGCTTGATACTCTTATTGTTCCTTATGCTGTGCTTGCTTACTGGGTCAAGTATATTGACCAGTCCAACTTAAGTAAGTTTTCAACCCTCCTGCGCTCTTAGGGCTTACTCACACATAGTAGACAACGCCTATGTTGCCGGTCTCAAAGAAGACCTCGGGTTCAAGGGCAATGAGCTCGTTCAACTCCAGACCTTTTACATCATTGGCGCCGTCGTTGGCCAAATCCCCTTCTTCTTCCTTCTGACATACATCCCGATCCACTGGCTGCTGCCGTTTTTGGATGTTGCCTGGGGCATTTTTACTCTTTTGCAATATCGGGTGACGAGTTTTGCTGAACTGGCTGCCTATCGCTTCTTGGTCGGTTGGTTCGAGGCTGCGTTTTTCCCTGTGATGCACTATCTTTTCGGTATGTCCTCACAACTGAGCGTCGATATTAGGAACGTTCTAACTCTTATAGGATCATGGTATCGTGGAGATGAAATCGGTCGAAGAGGTGGCATTTTCTATGTCGGACTCTCCCTCGGCACTCTAACAGCTGGTCTCATCCAAGCCGGCGCCTCCTCCCGTCTCGATGGTGTGAGAGGTCTTGAAGGATGGCGATGGATGTACATCATTTGTGCAGTAATCACCATCCCAGTCGGAATCTTGGGCTTTTTCGTCCTCCCCGGCACACCCGACCAACCCAACCGTCGTGTCCTCAACCAACACGACATTGACGTCGGAGAACAGAGACTCAAGCGTGCAGGACACCAATCTCACGGAAAGATGAAGTGGAGAGATTTGAAGAAGGTCATTTTCAGACCCCAATTTTGGGGAATCATCCTCGTGGATGTGTTGTTCTGGAACGCTGGTATTCATGGAAGCTCTGGTTCATTCTTGCTCTGGATTAAGAGCTTGAACCGATTTTCTCCTGCTCGAGTCAACGAGTTGGGAACAATTGCGCCTGCTCTCGGTATCTTTTACACACTTTTCGTGTGTTTCGCGTCAGACCTTGTGCTTGGTCCGGCTTGGGCTATTACCATGGCTCACACGTGGAACATCATCGGCTTGATCATCCTCGTTGTATGGAGGGTGCCAGAGGCAGCTCTTTGGTTCGCCTTTTCTACGATCTATTCGGCATACTCCATGTCCAGCGTCTTGCACGGTTGGGTCAACACTCAACTACGTGCCTCACCCGCGGAACGATCATTCACATTGGTCTTGATCAACGCCATCTCCCAGTCTTCCACGGCTTGGACCCCTCTACTGGTCTTCAAGACTGTTGAGGCTCCTCGTTACCCTAAGGGTTTCGCTTTTTGCTTGGGATGTGCAATCGGATTGCTCATTGCCACTCACGCACTTCACCTATACTTGAAAAACAGAGAGTAAGTTTATGTCCTTTTCTTGAAATATCAACCAAAAACTAATTATTGTCTAGTCCTCAGGCGGAGAAACCTGCTGCACTTCAGTCGGAAGAGAATGGCACATTCTCTGTTGACTCTAAGGAGGCGCCTGTAAGCCAGACTAGGAAGGGTGAGACAAGCGAGTAAGGAAGAATTTTGGGGGTATTGTTCTAGTTGAGAATCATGTTGGATGTAAAATCGAACCACACAAGATTTCGGTGGTGATAGAAGACGAAGACATCAAGTCCCCCCCCCCCCATAGAGAATGGTAGCTGCTCTTGCAAATGCTTGAAAAGAGAAAATCAGACTAATCTCTTCAACTATTATCCTCAATGATGAATCTAAAAGAGACCATCAGCCACAGCAGCAAAAGGCAACATATCTCTCTAAGTAAGAGATAGAAAAATTGTGATTTTGACTAATTAAACCTAGTGTTATGATAAAGATATGGTAGTTCCATCAGCGGGTTCAATATACTCGCCGGTTGCGGATGCACATTGACCATTGCTTCAAGCACTAACTACCTGCCTGTTCTTCCAAAGACGGCAGTCAAAACGCGGGATTTGATATCAACCCCGCAAAATGTAGAGGGCGCCTAATCTTTGACATGATTGTGACATTCATATCGGGATGACGCCAGGTCCACATTGGCGAATAGCAAGACAGAAGATATCCCACACCACCAAAACGAAGAAACGTCATTCTAGCAGCAGTGCATTAGATGGGGAAACCGAAGACGTGCTCAAGACCTGCAGGTTTACCCCTCTGATCTGCTTGCTTACACGGGTATAAGTATCTAAGTGTAAACCCGGCCTTGAGTCCAGTCAACTACGTACGACGAAAGCTAGTTGCGTTGACACTGACCGAAAAGCAGTTCAAAATGGCCTCAACAGAAGCTACGGAGACCTCCATTCCTATCCGTGGCAAGGATGAGAAGAAGAAGCAAATCTTGATCAATGCCTTTGACATGTCCACAGTTGGGCATCTGTCTCCAGGCCAATGGAAGGTAGGCACTTGATACAGTTACTCAGCTGCGAGCAAGTCGCTAATGAATCCAGAACCCGGTGGACAAGTCTGCAACAAAGCGAGACCTACAATACTGGATCGACTTAGCTAAGCTCCTAGACAAGGGCGGAGTCAACGCCCTGTTCCTTGCAGACACGTATGGCGGTTATGACACATATGAAGGAAGTCTGGATAACTGTATCCGTCGTGCCGCACAGTGGCCCATGACAGACCCAACTATCGTGAGTTTACTGAAAGCGACGGAAAAACATCTGCTAACTTCTTCAAAGCCCATCACCGCCATGGCGGCTGTGACCAAGAATCTCTCCTTTGCCATCACTGCTTCTACATCTTTTGAGCCTCCATTTCTGTTGGCCAAGAGATTCTCTACTCTGGATCACTTCACCAAGGGCCGCATCGGTTGGAATATCGTGACTTCGTGGAAGAAGGCTGCTTTCAAGGCCATCGGCCTAGAAAGCCCTATCCCGCATGACGAAAGATACGCGCAAGCTGATGAGTATTTACGCGTCTTGTACAAGTGAGTCTGCCAATACGCTACCCTGGCAATACACAGATGCTAACAGTGATAGGCTGTGGGAAGGCTCTTGGGCGGATGATGCCATCTCCCCTAACCCCGAGCTCGACAGCTATGCTGATCCAGACAAGATCCGCACAATTCACCATCACGGAAAGTTCTACGACATTGACACACGTCACATTGTCGACCCCTCACCTCAGAGAACTCCATTCCTATTCCAAGCCGGAACATCATCAGCCGGATCTACCTTTGCCGCATCACACGCAGAGGGCATCTTTGTCTCGTCTCATTCACCCGCCATTTTGAGACCCAAAGTCGAGGCAATCCGCAAGCAGGCTGCCGAGTTGGGGAGGGACCCTCAATCACTCAAGTTCTTTGCGACGTTTACTCCAATCATTGGAAAAACTGATGAAGAGGCCCAGCAGAAGTTTGAAGAGGTGAAGAAGTATGCGTCGACCATCGGTGGCCTTGTGCTAGTCAGTGGATGGACTGGTATCGATCTATCCAAGGTCCCCGTTGACAAGGAACTCACTGCTGCCGATTCAGAGGAACCTCACAGAGTGCAGAGTCTTCTTGACGCCTTCACGGCAACAAGTGAAAAGGTTCCAAAGTGGACGCCGCGAGTAATTGCTGAAAGAGCTGCCATCGGCGGCCTGGGTCCTGTCTCAGTCGGCAGCCCACAGACCGTTGCAGACGAGATGGAGCGTTGGATCCGAGAGGGAGACTTGGATGGGTTCAATGTGGGCTACGTCACGACGCCTGGGACGTTTGAGGAGGTGGTTGAACTGCTTATCCCTGAGCTTCGACGTCGAGGATTGTATCCAGAGGCGCCTAGCAGTGATGAGGCTGGTCATACATTGCGTGAGAGCGTATATGGTCAGGGTCAGGCTGGACTGCGGGATGACCATCCAGGAACAAAGTACAAGTATGATGTGTACAAGGAAGAGTAGATAGCATTGAATCTTGGAATAAAGGGAAATTGAAGGATTACACTCCTCATGAAACTTGGTTTCTGGCTATGCTCCACGAGAACCATCCTAGTGAGTAATCGCCA
Organism: Fusarium sp. AF-6; assembly: GCA_003947015.1. Taxonomy (NCBI): domain Eukaryota; kingdom Fungi; phylum Ascomycota; class Sordariomycetes; order Hypocreales; family Nectriaceae; genus Fusarium; species Fusarium sp. AF-6. The sequence goes on from NKCJ01000124.1 coordinate 53,075, forward strand.
ATATCCTCCTTATCTCGCAGCTCGAGCATTGACTGTCGAACAGAACGCCTCATACTCAGCAAAGTCCTTATCCCACGTCCCCTCCTCCGGTTCATAACCCTCTTCATCATAGATATTATTCCAGAAAGTCTCCATCCAAGGCGAACTACTAATATGCTCGTACTCGATATACTGCAGTTTGCACCCCCTACGCGAATTGATGCCGGTCCCGTTCGCGTAAATGCCTGATTCCCACGCCTTGTTAGGATCCTCCACGTTGTATCCCTTGTCGATCGGCTCGGGACAGTTGAAGCTTCGGTGCACGTTGTGAGAATGTCGGTAACGTAGAACTTTTTCGTCAACGTGTCGAAAGTCTCTAAAGTTAGTCTGGAGTGTGTCTTCCGGTGCCCCGTTCCATTCTCCATGGCCCATACGGAAAACCTTGAGCGCCTTCAGAGACTTAACCCATCGGGGAAACACATGATACCATCTCATCGAGTACTTGAACATGTCTGCCTCCGCCTCGGCAAGTATGGTGCTGAGAGAAGGATATCCGGGGTCGTTTGCATCCAATGGACTCGCTTGAAGAGCCTGGAACAGAATTGGACAGTCATCCAGGTACAGTTCCTCCAGACCGCCGCTTCCATTCTCCTGGCCGATAGAGGCAATCCAGTCAATCTGCCAGTCATGACTAAAAACGTATTGTCCGAGTGCGAGCACTTTAAGTTGGGGGAACTTCATGCCGCGAAAGTCCATCTTAGGGAGCCAACCCCAGTATTCCGCGTAAAACAGCGATAGAACCCGCAAGTTTTCGCTGATGCTAGGGGCTAACCACGTTTTGGGGAGGTGGTCGAAGAACTCGTACTTCTCCTCATAGTAGGCAATGTGATCATGCATGCTTTCGTCAATCTCGGTGGCGATGAGTAGCTTGAGGTCGACTAGACTTGGCATGGACATGATTTTCTTGAATGCCCCCGAGTCGGCCAAGTCAGGGTGGTGAAAATCGGCCAGATTCGTGACTGTAAACTCCTTGAGCTGTATGACCTGATCCAAAGGGGCGCCAAGATCATCCTCAGGATCAGGGTAGTTGCGAGTGTAGTCACACCATTCATGCTCGCCCTTTTTGTCAATCTCGATCTGTTTATCGGGAGTCCACATGCCTGCAACGCAGTGGCACACGGTATCAAGGACACCGTATCGAAAGTCCCAGGTCTCCTCAACGGTCACACCTCTCCGGTCATCCTCGCCACAATACTGGTTGAATCGGAGGTGGAGAGCGGTGACGTGGCTAAAACAGCGTATATAAGGCAGGGCGTCCATAAAAGAGGTAGGGAATGGATATCCCCAGTTGGATTTATATGAAAACTCGGGGCCAACTGAGGTGTCCACCGTGAGATCTCGGACCAGGTTGCGAAGCTTGGAGGACTTGGCGATCTCGATGAAGCGCTCGGGAGAGTTTCCAAAACCCTCAAGGCGCAGCTTTCGGTAGGCCCAGGGTAGCGCGATACGGTCAAGTCCAGAAGAAACGAGTCTCAGACGAGACAAGCTGGGTTTAGGCAGCAGTGCGCAAATGCTGTCCCATATTTCCGGTGGAAGCGGCAGACCGCCTGAGGAATTTTGATCCATGATTGGAATGACAATGGCCATATCGTGAATATTCGAGAATGAGGTCGGTGGAGGCGAAGAGGGTGATAACCCGATTGTTGTTGTTATCGTCGTCGTTGATGCCACGGTGAGATTTGACTTGCACGTGCCGATATGGCCCTGCCAAGGGTGACCATGCCCCCTGTCTGCTGTAGCCAATTAGTGCATTCACGGAGGTTTAGACCCCTCGCTTAGACTCTGCTCTGGCTGATTAGGCCGGGTAAATCCATGCCCTCATCTCGTTGTCTTTGCTACAAACAGAGTGAGGTTCAAATAAAGACTCAAAGACTATCCAGAAATCACGTGGAGTGCATGATAAAGGAAAGTTTTGCTAGGTCAGCTACTGTAGAGTCTGTTCTTGCCGCCATGGGGTTATGCATCATGTATCTACCCTGATAGAATTCTTTGACCTCACCTTGAGCCCACTGCCAAGTGTCACCATTAAAACCGATGAGTGAGTTACGCCTAAGCTGCGTTAAGCCCGTGTCGAGAGCCGTGAAACAACTAAAAGGCAGTGTTTTTCGGTATTGAGATTGAAGGTGATTGTGTGCTCACAGCAAGCTTCTTTTCAGGTGATACTATGTCTCTGGGACAGGAAAAGTCCTTGATTAAGGGTAAATTCAAAGGGAATTTCCATATAAATAGGGTAGTAAGAGGAGCCAAATTTGAGCCTCATTCGAATGACCTAAGTCTCACGCACGAAGCCTTACCAAGTCCCCGATCATGAGTTCCTCATACAATAGAACCCCTTTACCCTCCGAGCCCAGCAAAAAGGCCATAGAGGCACATCGAAGGGTTCCAGAACCCAATCCAACTGAGGCCCCTATTTCAGACACGAAAAAGTGTCTCAAATGTCCGAATATGGCCCCTCTCGACACCCTATTATGCGGAAGCTGCAAGGAGAAACATAATGAGAGAAACAGAAGTAGATACAATAGGTTAAAGGATGATGGCATGTGCACCTCCTGTGGGGCAGGCAAGTCTGTCCCGGGACTTGCCAAGTGCAGAGCCTGCCTTCTCACAGCTTCGACAAGGATGGTGGAACTAAGGCGCCAACGAAACGCTACTTGCAATACATGCAAAGCTGAGCTTGCGTATGGTGATACCGGTTTATGCCAATCGTGCAAAGACTACGAGAAAGAGCAGATGAGGAAAAGGAAGGAAGGGGAAGCGAAGAAGACGTCTAATCCTTAAGGAGGTGTAAGCCTGGCCAGTCTCATGAGCCTTGGCGAAAAGTGATGGCAGTTTTGAGAGTCCCAAAAAAACGGATAAGGTACTTGTTTCTAAATATGACAGCTGGCCATGATGAAGCCATTGTTTCTTGGACTCTATGCAGTGCAATTATTTCTTTGCTCACATTCTAATACAAGCGAATATAAGAGCTCGTCAGGGGTTAGGAATACCTGGGGAGAAGACGCTGCTGATAGCCTTTGATACTGCTATTGAAAACAAGATTCTAGGAGGACGAAGAATAGTAAGATGGCAAAGCCTACATTTTCCCCAGTGTAGGCTTAAGCATAGTAGATATATATGATCCATCTACTCAAGGTTTTTTCATACTAGCATATATCAATAGCTGTATTCTTTGCTATTGTAGCTAATACCCAGTTCACAACAGTGTCCATTCGGTCCAGCCATCCATATTTTCCTACCTAGTTCCCTTTGTCTAGAATCACCACTCAGACTTGAGTGACTCACGCCTACGCATCGGCAGAGCTGGCATCCCACAAAGCGACGACATATCTTCACAGAGATTTACATAGCATCACGAGTGTCATTTAGGGCAGGAAAGGTCACTGAGTAAGGGGAATTGAACAGGGTGCCTCAATATAAATAGGACAGCAGGAGAGGACTACAGGAGACAAATTCGACCCTCGTTCAAATAAGTCAACTCAGATATTCGAAACTTCACTAAATCCTAGATCATGAGTTATTCAAATAATAGAGCCCCTTTGCCCTATGGGCCTAATGAGAGAGCCAAAGAGGCGCCCAAAGGAGGATATGACTTTGGGGAAGCTGGCCCACGCTATGGAGGCAGACACGACTGACGAACCCGACCCAGGCACCAAGAAGTGTGATCGGTGTCCAAAATGGGTTCCCCCTGACGTCAAATTATGCGATTGCTACAGAGAGGGAAGGAATTTCAAGTCCAAAGAGAGGCACAAGAAGAAGAAGAAGAATCATAGCATTTGCGTCGATTGTTCGAATAGGGCTGCCCCAGGATCTACCAGGTGTCTACCATGCAAACTGAAGCACCTGGAGAGTAAAGTAAACCATCTAGTGGGCCTTTGCGGGAGATGTAAAAAGGTGCCGCCTGAGTATAGGAAGATTGATAAATGCCCGGATTGCAAAGACCGTCTGAAGGAATATGAAGAGTCCGATTCTTAAGTAGCTCAATGCCCGTCTTTCTAGCGAGCCATGATGAAGGGTGATAGCGTTAACTGTTAGTACATTCTTTAAGGAAGGAAGAAAAATTATATCTTTCTGTCTAACAACCCTGGGATATAGCTTTATGGTGTCTCCTAAAATATGCGTTGTTCAACGATGCCTCCTTGCCAACACTCACTTTTGTGGACTTGGTGACGTCGCCAAATAAAGTCGTCAGCCACAACAACAAATAACACTATCCCTAACACATTCCGATGTTCAAATTTATCGATAACGATAATCAGGAACGGGTAAATGCAACGTATCGTCCGAGGTTAGGGACGACTAATAGGAAGACGGCGCTGAAGATCGTTAACACTTTCCAACTTTGAACGAATCTCTAAGAGTACGGAGAAGAGTTAGATAGGTAGAGCTTGAATTTGATTCAATGCCATCTACCTTTTTCTAAAACCATTTGCCAAGTTCCTTTGGCCCAGAATCACAGGTCACACTGAAGTGAGCCACGCCCCAACAGCGGCATCTCCAAGAGCGATGACAAGCCTGCATTGAGATTCACGTAGCATTATGAGTAGTGTTTCACGGTATTTAAACCGAAGGGACTTTCGTGGGAACCGCTGTGGTCTCATATTCAATGCCAGAATCTATCTCTATGAGATCAAGTCCCTGATTAAGACTGTCATCTGTCCGAAAGACGGATGTATAAATGCAGCGCCGGTAGCTAGGTAAAACACGAGCATCGCCCACCTGCGAATAAAGTCAAACCGTGCGCCTACAACGCGACCAAGCCACCGACCATGAGCTCCTCAAGACAAGGGAACCCCTCGCCCCCCAAGCCTAGTGAAGAAGCAGAGGAGGCGCCCAATAATAAAAATTGTTCCCGTTGTCCCCGCATGATCCCCCTCGAAGGCCGCTCAATGTGCGACAGGTGCAGGGAGTATTATAAGGTTTATTATCAAAGGAAGAAGACGGAGGCCAAGTGTCGGAGGTGCGGCAAGGATGTTACCCCCCCAGATGTCCATTGTGAGCTCTGCAAGGCAGTATTCCGAGTGCAGTACAGGCACAAGGTCACAGAGTCCATAAAGGGGGCTAAATGCGTCACTTGTAAGTTGAATCCCGTCAAGGATGGTCTCAATATATGCGAAAGCTGCTTCTTGAACGCCACGGAGCGAATCTACAGAGAGGGGAAGGAGAAGGAGGAAGAGAAGGGTTCGGTTCATTAACCCTGGCTAGCCTAACAAGATTCGGGGAATTGTACAATAGCCCTCTACATAGCCGCTTAACGGGGAAATGAGGTTACCTCTATTCAATAATTACAAGCTATACATAAGCCATGGAGTGATACACATGAGGTCACTGGATTTGCCCATCTTGGAAGTCTAGAATCATTGATGACTGCAGCATGGTATTCACATGGCGAGTTACCGAGTATTAATGCGAGAATCAAGGCTGGACCCCTGTGTTCGGATTTATTGTGAACCATGTATAACGGGTTCTTTTCCTATAAGCTACCTTTCCCACTTATCCTTCTAAGGGTAAGGAAAAGTATCATCTTGCACAGAAGACGCACTTTTCTATCTGATTCTTTGTGGCTATTGCCATAGAAGTCAAAATAATTAGGTCACGGTGTTATACGGTATTGGTATTTGATATCATCATCTATTGATAGCGTTTTTTTTTTTTTTGCTGTTATGGCTGATAGCTTTTGACATCATTACAATCGAGGCTGGACTGACAATTGATCTTACTTCCCGACCTCGTGGTCTTTGATTCAATCAGCATCCAGGAATGTCTAAGCTCATGTTCGGCCTAGGATATGCCAGGCCGTAAAACTCGTCCAGCAGCAGATGACATCCCACCCTACACTGCTCACAGCCGGATGCTCATACAGTGCAACCTTGATATCCTCCCAGCCCCCGCCTTCTCTTGTGACACCCGTGATGGCTGTAGCGAGCAAGATAGCCATGGTTGCAGCCTGGGCAACTAAGGGTGGCTGCTTGGATAACAGTGAAGGCGTAGGTGTGGCGAACACGCTGTTCATCAGCAGCGGCACAAAGGCGAGTACATGAGGGGCGAGCAGCAGAAACATGAACTGAGGGTGGCCAAGGTTGCTTGGAATGGCGACTGCACATCCGAGGTTGATGGCAAGAATGGCGAGCCACGACAGGGGTAGCCAGGAACTTTGTTCCGTCCGTGACGCAGACTTGGGTTTATCTGCACTCTTCTTGGACCCTAAATGACTCCCTTCGTCAAAAACGGTAAAGGCGAGAAAAGACAAATTCGCAGCAAAGGAGATGGCTACGATTTGGCCCAGAAGCATAAAGATCCAGAGATGTGGAATTATCCCCTTCTTAGCTTTAAACATCGTCATGTCAGCACCATCACAATTGAGACCCTGGCTCACTTACACTGAGCCGCAAGCATGATGCTCCAAACGGCACAGAACCCGAAAATCTGCAGTGACCACCAAGCTCTCGGTGGCCTCTCAAGAGTCGAAACCCAAGCTTGCTTGAAAAGAGTCGTATCACGAAGCCATTCCCCCAAGTAAAGCTTATCGGCATCAAGACCAGCTGGCACAGACAAAGCCCATTGTTGATAAGACCATTGAAAGAAGCAAAACATGTGATACCACGTGGTTGCAAGGCTCACTGCCGCTAGGGCGCTGAAGACAAGTATCGCATTACGGCGGTGAGATGGTGAAACCTTTGGACGGCCCCAAAGAAGGTGTATACAGCGCGCAGTGAGGACGGCGCAGGTCAGTAGATATCCGACCAATATGCCAATTGGACGGGTATTTGAAACGTCAACCATGATAAGAATCCAACGTAAGCAATTGATGATGTTGAGTACGAATTCATGTGCAAAAAACATTGTTGAGACCCTGACCCGCAACAAGCCTCGGCTCGGGGCCATTGTTGCACCGGTAATCGGCGCAGCATAATACCTAATTACGCCGGTCTCACAATAGTACCATCCCAAAGAAAAACTGACCAATTAATCAGGTGGAAAAAAAATCAGTGTGGGAAAAAAAAAAGGAAAAGAAGAAAAAAAAAAAGGCTAAAAAGGACCAGGGGGTAAAAGGTTAAACGTCCCAGACCCTTCAGGTCGTGGCTGGAAGACCATGGCGTAAACTCAATTGCTCAATGGAACAACAACAGAAGCTGTCGTCGAAAGGGGGGGATGAGCTTGTCGTACAGAAAAGGGTCGCCGTTATTGGAACGGGACTTGCTGGATTGACGACAGCGTATCTGTTACACAGTGATGAACGAGAACGGTATGCTGTGACGTTATTTGAACAGGTGGGACGACATTCTCAACAAGTACCAGCGTCGTCGCGATAATTGCTGACTCTTTCTAGGCCGACCGCCTTTCTTTCGATTCCGCCTCCGTTACCGTCAAAAATGAAGAAACCGAATTGACAGAACGAATTGATTTGCCCATGCGCGCAAACGCTGGTGGCTATTACCATCACTTACTACGCATGTATCATCACCTTCGAATCCCCCTCCACCCGACCCGCTTCCTCTTCGTCTTCGCAAAGGCATTCCCGACAAACAACGATGGAACGAATCGACCCGACGAGAGTTATTTTGTGCACGCGTCAAACCTACACCAGATGCCACCGCCGTGGCCAGGCAATCGAAGTGTGCTGGCTCACATCATCGAGATCTTATACTTGATCGTCTGTCAATTCTGGTTCACGTTGGCGTGCTTCCTTGTTTCCCCGCTGGAAGGATGCGCGACATCTTCAGGGTACAGCGAGTCGCTAGCCGATTACGTCGAGAGAATAAGACTACCCCGACGATACATATCGCATTATCTGCTCCCACTATTGAGCGGCGTGTCGACATGCTCTCACGACGAGCTCCTTGCGTTTCCTGCAAGCGACATTGTCAATTATAAGAAGCGATCCCATGGACATCAGCACTACACGGTTTGCGGGGGCGTCTCGCAGGTGCAGACGAGATTGATCAAGGGCGTGGAGGATGTCAATCTCAACAGCCGAGTGATCGAAGCTGTGCCAAGTTCGGACGGGGAATCAGTGATTGTTCGCTGGCAATCGACGATCAACGGGTCATCGCGCATCGAGGAACAAGTTTTCGATCGTGTGGTCCTTGCCGTATCACCAGATGTTGCTGGGGCAATCTTCAAACCCCTACGACCGACCCTCTCTCAACTCCCTACCCGTCGGGTCGAGAGTACAGTTCTGAAGCCTCAAACCGGAGGAAATATCTGCGTAGTCAAAGACTACGACGACAAGATTGTCAACTCCTGCATGCATCACCTCGCCGACACTGACACGTCTCCATCATCTCAAACCATGACGCTGAGGACGCTATTCCCCAAGACAGATAGCGCCCGGACCGAGGCCCTGCACACAATGCCAAGCCGAGTCGTCGTCAGCACATGCCCCTTGCAAGAAGACCAAGAATCGAAAGCCACTGCCACCCTCCGCAGAGCGAGATTCACAAGGACACTGCGGAGCACCGAGGGCCAGGCCCTGGTGCAGCGGCTCATAGGGGAAGATTATTCGAGGTCCGCCGCCAAGAAGGAGGATGACACGGCCGCTGCTTGGGTTAACGGGCAGGACAATGTCTGGTTGGCGGGGGCTTGGTGCTGGGACGGCATGGTTCTTCTTGAGGGATGTGTCGTGTCAGCAATGAGGGTCGCGTCAGATTTTGGGGTCGCGATTCCTTGGGAGGAATAATGAACGTTGATTGAATCGTTGAGCCATGAGTTTATGAGAGAAGCATTCATTTGAGCATAGATATGATATGAGCATAATTCCACGTGTGCATATGCATAATCCTTAGTCATCTAGCGATGTGTGGGTCTCTCCAACATCAGGCCAGTTAAACGAAGCCATCACAACGCACAGCTTTCTCAACATTGAGAGACGTGGTGGCCGTTGACGAGATACTTCGAGATGGACTCATCCTCGACACAGAGTGGCTTTGCCACTGGATTTATCTGGGGCGTTGTCTTCACGATAGTTGTTGCAGGCCTCATTGGCACAACGATTCTGCACAAGAGCGACATTTACGGTCTGGGCCACTGGAAGCTCAACATCAGATCTCCCCCACCATCCATGTGGATGAACGTTGGATACTGGTAAGATTATGAAATCCGCAGTTGTGCTTCTATAGCACCACTGTCAGTTATCCCGTGGTAAGCTCACATAGTCCAGGAAAACCCCCTCAGGCGAACCCATCAAGGACTTCCACGAGTCCTCCGCAGCTCTACTCAAACAAGTCATCGGCGCAGCTGGACTTCTAGACGAAGAACTCCTCGCAACCGGATCACGTGGATCTCTCGCCATCCTAGATCTGGGCTTCGGCTGCGGCGATCAAACATGGGAACTCGCACGACTCGCCCAGTCACAGAACTGGGATGACTTTCGTTACGTGGGCCTCACCCTAAACGAGGCACAGGTTCAAACATCACGACGAAAAATCTACCGCGAGATAGCCAACGCTGGAAACTATGATGGAGTTGTTACTGCTGAGTCTTTCAAGTTGTTTTGTGCAAATGCTGCAAAGCCTGAGACGTGGACTCCTCAGGTGGCAGATGCTGTCTACTCTTTGGCTGATGAGAGGTTTAACGAGAGATGGCTACTTGCTCTTGATTGTTTATACCACTTCTCCCCATCGAGGAAGCCCGTCTTTGAACACGCAGCAAGAGAACTCGATGCAAACTTCATGGCCTTCGATCTCCTCATCAACGAATCAGCTTCAGCCACGAACATCCTCAAAGCTCGACTCATCGGCAAGATGATGGGATGTCCCCTCAAGACGTTCCTGACAGAGAATGAATATCGAGACCAGCTGATGGAATGCGGATATGACCGCAAGCTTATAACCATCAAGGAGATTACCGATGATGTCTTTTCGGGACTGGTCAAGTATATGGATCGACAGGATGAGTTACTCGCAGAATATGGTGTGTCTCTAGGTGGTTACAAACTAGCCGGGCGGTTGTTCAACTGGTTTGATAGGACGAGAGTTGTAAGGGCCGTCGTGGTGGTAGCCCGCACAAAGGACAAGACACGTTAGCACACCCAACAAATAACTCACGAATTATCCCCCCAAAAAAAACAAAGTTTGTTTGCATCTCTCCCTCGCCACGTTGAAACTATCTCCCCTTCAACTGCCGCCAGAGTCTTCCTTGGAATGGATAAGGATGGGTCGACAACGGCCCCGCCGGACCCCATGCAGGGAAAGATGACATGGCCATGTCGCGCGTTTCACCGAGGACTCCATAATAGTTAGAATGCATGACATGATATGAATCTGCACGTTATTCTAGTCGGTATCCAGAATGTGAAGCGAAAACCCAGTGTGTTGGTTGTTGGATCTTTGTGCGGCAGCAAGGGGGATTGTGAATAAACCATGGGGCTGGCTGTTTACTGCAAGATTAAGTGTTTCTTACCCGTTTTCCTGGAAGACGATCATATTCAGAAAAAGACTGATCATCGGGACATTTGTCCATTTCACTCAGGAGAAAAGCATAAGCTCGGACACGGAGATTTCTCACATAGACAACACTGCAGGCGGCCTTACCCGCCATCTCACCAGAAAAAACAGCCCGTGTTAATCAATCGGGACTGAAAGAATTCTTGACATGTGTAATCTATCTGCGGCCCCGGGGGGTGCCTCGGACATCCACGAAAAAACAGAAGCAAAAAAAGACGCGCTGCAGAATCGGACTTGGATCCCAAATCGAGACTCCGGAGCCGGCGTAGAGTCCGGGCACGAGAAATAAGAACTGAATGAAACCAACGACGGACGAGAGACCTTGTTTTCTATCAAGTCACCGAGAGGCCGCCACTGGTCACATTGTTCCATAGCTTCATGCCACTGTTCAAACTACTAAAAGTAACCACATGGCCGCACGGATACCTTCTTCCAAAAAGATCGTTGTGCACAAGGTCAAAGCTCAAGGGGGGAGGACCATCAATCCGGGGAGTGTTAAATGCCACGTATAGGAAGCGACAGGTTAGCTCCCGCGACAGGGGTTACTCCTGCAGGAACCGCCAGACTCTATCGTTTCAAAAAACTCTAGCGAAGGGTGGGCGGACGCCACCAGCGGGACAGGAATCCCTTCCTGGAAGCTGGATCACCAGGGACTAGGGTGTATTGGAGTGGAGAGGCTTGAAACCACGCCTGCGTAGGGCTTCGTGTCAGGTTCATTCATCGTTCTGCGGGAACACGGCCTCACCTAAACTCTAACTGTCTCGTCGGGTTCTTTGAGAGGGAGTGTCTCTTTTTTTTCGTTTCAGCTTGATACGGCAGTTGAGCCATGTTTCTTTTTTTTCTATCGCTCGTCTATCGTATCAGCCCCCGTTACGTCAGTTTTCCACTCTTCCCCCCGAGGAGAATTACGAATACTCCTCAGGCCATGATGTGGATTCCCCCCCCAGGGCTTATTCTTGAAACTTTGATGGAGACTCTCACACCCCCTCCATCGATTTGAACGCGACACCCGATGAACAAGGGGGGACCCCTTGCCATATCACATCCAAGTTATACCGTTACCAGAAAAAGGACGTAAGAATGCAAGTTCACCCCATGTTTACCGCGGGGTTTTTTCGTCTTTCTTTTCCCGCGTTCCCTTCTTCTACCCTTCTTTGTCTCATATTTTCTTTCTTTCTTTCTTCCCCTTCCCCTGCGCCGCTTTCCTACATTTTGAAGAGACCCACGGCTGGCCGAGAATGTAGCGGGGGATACAAAAAAAAAAAAAAAAGAGCCATGAACTTAACGCCTCGCGACGACGACGACGAGCCTGTCCATGGCTTCATCAATCCATATCCAGAGCTCAACGCTGGGCTTTGGTGTTTGTTCTTGGGTGCAACTGCCTTTCTTGTTTTGAGGTTATGGGTAAAGATAACTCGACGACATGGCATGTGGTATGATGACTACATACTCATTGTTTCATGGGTGAGTGTCTCATTTAAAGATCCCCCTGTACCAACAACAACAAGACTAACAAATCACAAGGGCATCCTTCTCGCAACTGATTCCCTCATCGTTTACCAGTTCGGCAACGGTTACGTCCTCGAAAACTCCAAGCAGGAATGGGATGACCGCATGCACATCCTCATCAACATCTCATCATGCGGCAACTTGATCGGTCAAGCATGGACAAAGACGGCTTTCGGCGTAACGCTACTTCGAATGAGCAACAGATGGCAGCAGGGAATACTATGGTTCTGCATCTTTAGCATGAACATTTGGATGATCTTGAAGGTCATCTTTCAGTGGGCCAAGGTGTGCGACAAGGACAGTTATCAGAATTGGTATCGGCTCGACTTTTGTATCGGGTGGCAGTTTCGGGATGATTTCAAAGAGGGTGGAAATGGTGAGTCACTCTTTGAAGAGTGAGAGATATTTGTTGCTGACATCTTTACAGTTTACAACATCATTATGGACTTTGTCTTTGCTTCTTTTCCTTGGTTAATCACACGTTCATTAGAAATGCGGAGGGCAGAAAAGGTTGGGCTCTGTCTCACGATGAGTCTTGGAATGATGTGAGTTGATGAATTTCGCGCATATTTGGAAGGTTTGGCTAATCAATGACAGTGTTGCAATCGTTGCGGCTATACGCGTTGGATGGAAGGACAAAGGGAACGACCGTGACTCTCATTACATGTGTAAGTGATATTGCACTACTATCATCAACTCTCACTCACAATCCCACAGGGCGCAATGGCATGTCCCAAATCTGGTACTCATCCGAGGTTGCTGGAACAATCATCGTACAATGCATACCAATCCTCCGACCAATCCTCCGCGACATCCACACATCCCTCACATCAAGAAGACTAGACTCAACAGCAGACGGCGGAAAAAGCACAGGCTGGACCCAATCCCGCAGCACAAAGCACATCTCAGCTCCCTTACCCCTAGACCAAGAACAAGCAGCCGGAAACCCCGAAAGAGTAGAACTCAGAGACATACCCGAAGAGCAAGAAAGCAGCAGCAACAACAGCAACACGGGAGGCTTTCAATTCTGGGATAAAAATCCAGCACCTGAAATAACACCAGTGGCCAACGTCATGTCACCTACATCACCACAATCCGATAACTGGCCTTTGGCAAGGGGAAGTGAGAGTGTAAGAAGTATGGAGTATGGACATGAGAGGAGATCTCATTCTAGTATTGGGTTGGCTGTAGATCAGGAGCAACAGGGGTTATCACCACCACCACCGCGGAGACAATGAGCGGGTCTGCATTGCGATATCTTTTGTTTTGTTGCATTTTTTTTTTTCGGTTTGTATAATTATGGCCACACACACACATGTCCGGATAGAAATGACGTTATGTATAGTATTCATTTGTATTAGCCGGTATATATCAGATTTGACAGAAATTACATAGCATTACTTCACGTTGACAGTGAGTCGAAATATGGGGGGAAGTGACATGTTTAACCTCGCACTACCTTGATGGGCGATGTTATCCAACTTTGAAGTGAGTTTAAATATGCATAAGCATAAGCAGATATAAGTATTGTGCTCTTTTATACGTACAATGCTCATAAAATATTCTTATTCTGTCTCAGGGCTTGGCGATGTTCACAAACCTGCCATGGCTCTAGGTTAGGGCGTTCGTATGACTCGATACTTCTTTTCGCACAGCATAGCTACCCAACTTAAAGAGACTCGTTATTAGAAGAAGTAGAAAGACAATGGTGATCTTTCTATCTATATCCCTAAGCCATTTCTTTTGGTCATCCAAGATAGGCTGAGCCAGTCCAAGTCACTTTATCAAATATCTAGATTTCAACGCATTCTACATCTTTCATGAAGACAAACTATGCACCCTTTTTTTTAACCCTCCAATCATTCAAAAATCTTCCAACAGTCTTTACAGTTATGTCAACCTACAAAACGTAGACCATACCCATCACAGCTTCGAACGAGGTTCCTTGGCTGATGCCGTAGCAACAGACCTCAAATCCGGCAACCCCTGTCCGACCCATCCATCCATAGCCTCCTCATACAACTCCTTCTGCCTCTCCAACGAAGCAGGAGGTCCATCAACACCTCTAAACTCCCTACTCTCAGCAGTCTCAACAAGCCAAGCTCCATCATCCTTAAAATCCATGAAATTGTAAGCCCTCGCCTCACAATTCCTCCATGCCGTACCACAGCCCCGGGTGCTGTTCTCCCATTCGTTGGTTAAGTAGTGCATGAAGCTCCCGTGAGCTACGAGGGCAATGTGAATCTCTTCATCCGTCTCTTTACTTAGCTCTTTGGCTTTTTCTCGTAGTATCCTTCGAACTGTGCGGGCGCGGGCTGCACAAGCTGGACTGACAGGGCTGTTTGGCCCATCAAGATCTTTATCGTTCCAACCACGACCAACCAGACTAAGATCCACAGGCCACCCATGCTTATCAGTCATCTCCTTCAAAAACTCAGGTTCCTTGCCAGTATCACTCCCATAGTCAAAAATCTCTTGGGCCTCTGGAATAGCGAGAAGAGTTTGCGTCTCAAGGGTAGGCTGAAAGACGAGGCAGGCTGTGTGAATGGCTCGGACCAGAGGAGAAGATGCGACAAGCCTTATCTTGGATTGATCCCGAAACTGATCGTGTCGGAGCTTGGCGCACTGCTCTTCGCCAAGAGGCGTCAGAGCGGGGTCCTTCAGGTTGAAGAATTCGGCTCCGAGGTTGTGATAGCCTTGTGCGTGGCGGACGCAGTGGAGGGTGATTTGACTTGACATTGTGAAGAGAGTGTGCAATTAAGTTGGTAGAACCATGGAACATTAACCGTAGATGAAAGATCTTTATTAATCCACAGAGATAACCCAGCGAAAAAATCCATCCGAACTTCGCCTTGAAAACCGCTCTTACCGCTTGGTGCAGGATTTCGGGGTCCATTGCCCCATCGAGGCGCGTCAAAGGCGAGCTTACCCACCAAACCTCTTCTGGCAACTCAGCGCGGCTTTTCCTGCAACGTGCTGGATCTGCCCGTCGTCAGAGGTTCGAATCACGACCTATCGGAGCCTAAACGTGCATAAAACTTGAGTAATGGTGGGGAAGAAAGAAGCAAGTTGAGATCGTAGACGGGTGAGATCGAGTGGAAGGCCCCGCCAAGAGATAAGCTCGTTTGGTAATGGGGGAGAAAATTGACGAAGAAACTAGGGTTTTTCTGCAGTTCGGCAGTTATAGCCGTGCTTACAGAAGCATGAAGCTGTCACTCATGGATCCGAGAAGTGTCTCGTGCCATTTGAGGTTGACCGATGGACCCTTGCGTAGCGACCATAGATCCCTCACCAGATGCCTAATTTGTGCCCAGATGGCCAGGTCTGATCTATCGAGGAAGAAGTCGAGGCATTTTAGCATTCGGTGCTGCATCCCGACATCGAGGATCTCGAAAGCGATAATGGCTACGGGCCAGATCATGGGTGAGAAGCGTTCGGTGGTACTCGTCTGCATCGCCTCGAGATGGTTCAGCGACTGCTTGACCAGTGGCTGCACGTCAGCTACGGGGGTATCCTTCAGAGTACGTTTCATATAGAGCAAAGCCGCATAGTAAAATGTGCAGCCGTGATGGTAGATCAAGTCGCCATATTCCCTGCTAGTCGATGCATCCGGCTTGCCGGGTACTGAGAGATATAGCTCAAGCTCGAGTCGATCCAGAGCCTGACGGGTCGGTGCGATCCCCTGTCCGTTCAGCGATTTTTTACGCATCTGGATGGTGTTCATCGTATGAATCCCTTGAAGTATCGGTTGAGGAAGACCGATAGCGAGGTTGAGCGCATACGGTTCAGGCTGCGATCTAGGATCATACGCAAAATGCCAAAACGATGTCTGGTGGCCGTCAAACAGCAACTGCGCCTGGACAAGAGTTGCCATCCCTATAAACATCTGGTACACGGCCGAGGCTGCTTCGCTTTGCCGCCAGACCTGTGGTTCAATGTGATTCACCCACTCCACGGCTCCTCGAAAGTGAAGGCGCCAGAACTGTGTGGGCAATGTGATGGCTTCGTTCATGATGCACATGACGACGGAGGCCAGGAGGGGTACGCATTGGTTTCGATCATCGGAGCGGATGTTTTGGGCTAAGTGAGTGATGCCAATGTTGTGATGCTCCAGTGCCACATTCTCAAGAGCTCTTCTAGACTCGGGAGTTGGTCGTTTCGGCGCTAGATGGAACGCGGATGCCGAGCAGATGAGATGAAACAAGGCGGTTGCGCCGGTTGCCTTTTTCGAGTCTGTTCGAGATCCTTCAAGGGCGATAGGCATCATGGCAGTTCGCATTGGGTTGTGTATCCCAGGGACAGGATTCAGAGAATCGCAGAGACGTAATGTCCAATGCTCCAAAAGCTCGCATTCAAGGCCGGGATTGTGTAGAGTATCCAGATGACGTGTTATATGGGCATCTGACCCCTCGTATTGATACTGTTCATGGCTCCGGACTGGGGAAGGCGATGTAGGCTGAGAAACACCTGTAATGGCCAAGTTGCTAGTGCTAAGATCGGGGATACTGGCAGGCGTGAGGCCGTTTGAGGTGTTGACATTGTCTTGTGTACCGGTACTCTGCTCCCAGCTTCTGGGTTGGTCTGGGAGAGGCTGATGTTGGTCGTGCTCCTGCTGGAGGGGGACATATGATACTCTTGTGGCTAGCCCCTGGCCTAGTAGCTCGTACGAGTGAAAGATGCGGGAGTTCAGCCCGCCGTTGAAGGGTTCCTGTTGGACATGTGGTCGTGGGTATTGGGTAGATTCAGGAGGGGAGATGGTCTCTGGTTGCAAATCCTGACTTGTGGATTCTCCGGATAATGGCTCGTCAGGTGGTGCGGCCTCTTCCGTATCTGTAGCGGGCGACTCTTGAAGAGAGTCTGTCTCTTCAACAACATCCAGTGGCCTCGTCTGAAGCAACCGGTTGGTAGCCCTCTGCGCCGCTTTCCGCTTCGACGCGGTCCTAGGACGAAACGTAGAGGGATTCCTCACCGAAGTCCACGAAAGCCTCACTTCATATCCCTCACACTCGATACCCGCTCGCTGGCAACGATTACACCTCGGCCTTGCCTCGTCGCACTTGACGTGCTTGGCCCGACAGGTCCAACATCCTGAGAAGCTCTTTGTGCGGCTCTTCCGTCCTTGACTCGAGTTGGTATCTGGACGCGACTCGGCCGGCATCGCTCAGGGGTTGGCGCGTGGTGGGAATAAGGGATTCAAATAGTGACGAACGATGGAGGTTGGACGTTGTGGAATGCCTTGTCTGGCTTCTCAACCCGAGCCATCGTGATATCATCTCGCAGTGACGAGCCATTTCGGGAAAAGCGTAAGGAGCGTGTGCCGCTAGACCGGTTTCGGCAACTCACCACGACTGCTCCACGCCCTTCAAATGTCAATCAATCGAAAGAGCGACCGCCATGTTGAAGAGTTGGTAATTGAACTTCGTTTTGTCGTCATCGAGACAATGTGTATTGGTAATCCACTGCAATTGTCAGCTTCTCTGAAGAGTCTAGGAAAAAGACAGCCTGACAAAGCCCGAAAGCCATCGGTGGCGGGCCTCAACAGATAATCTGAGGGTTGCAATGACGTACCGAACTGCTTCAGCTGCTGTTACATGTGAATTCTCACAGTCAATATCATGCCATTCATGAGCGGACATCCGCCGACTCACCCTTCATGCGTTGGGTATCGTGACTCTGCCTCATGACAATGTATAATAGCATTTAACCATAACATGCAAACGTGTCTTAACACTTGCGCATCTTAAAAGGTGCGGAGACCCCAATATATCATCTCCTGACCCAGGCGAAAGCACCGGTTATTTTGTCCTCAAGGGGTTAGACCGCCACTTCTCGGCCGGGATCTCCATCAGCTCACCACCGTCCGTTGTGTGATCCTCGGCTAGCCAAGAATAAATCTTGCGTGGAGACTTTGGAGATCCAATGGGGGCATCTGTTTGAGGTGCCTTTCCTGGCAAGTTGACCCGATCGTGTCGAGTTTTGACTTGTCCGCAATGGACGAGTTGTTTTTATACGGAGCCTCGTCGTCGCCTTTTTCTTGTTCTTTATGCTTCCACTCCCTGTCTTTACCGATTCAAAGATCCATATTCGCATGATATACCCATCCATCAATTCCTTGAGAACATGTCTGTTGTACTTGTCTCTCTCGCCAGCACCAACCCCCAGCCAACCGACCCGTCAAGATCTCCCACAGGCCTCTTTCAAATGAGTGGTCTGTCGGCATTGATCAAATCTCCCCTGTCCAAAAAACACCAAGATCCGAAAACGTCTCTCGTCTCGCTTAGCTGTCAGATCGACACACCTCCCACAGTCATTCTCAACGATCCTGAGAACCGCAATAGTTCCCTGATCAAAGGCCGGTTGGTCCTCGATGCGCATCATGTCGTTGAGGTAGAGAGGCTCCATGCAACCCTGCTCCTCTGTGTCATCCAGAAGAAACCATTCAAGAGAGGGTGCAGGGACTGCAAGAACCAAATAACGGAATTGAAACACTGCGACTTTATCACGTCAACCGCTACTCTGCAGCGTGGGAAGTACGAGTATCCCTTCTCTTTCCGAGTTCCCGACGACCTTCCCCCATCTCTGGACACCTCTATTGTATCCGTATCCTACGAGTTTGAAGCAAAGGCCTGTGTTCGACGAAAAGACCAACTAAGCAGGACCCCAAGGGTTGTGTCACTCAAGCGCACTCTTGACGTCGCACGTTCCCTATTGGTCCCCAATTCAAACCTTTACTCGAGGCGCATCTTCCAGGCAGCTGGAATAGAGGTTGGTTGCCACTTCGGCTCCATAATCGACCCCAATGGCACTCACAATGTGCGGCTGACAATGGACGGCCTTGTGAGTTATCCTGGAAATGGAGAAAACGTTCAGATCTGGAGACTGTGGAAGGGCTCTTGGAGGTTGGAAGAGACAGTCACAACGATCGCACCAGCTTGTGACTGCCACGCAAATGGGATCGAGGGATCCACGGATGACGAGGTTCAGAAGCGCAGCAAGGTGACCGTATTGGGAGAAGATGGTATTTACAGTGGGTGGAACTCGGACGACACGCTCGGAACTCTCGACATGGAGTTTGCATTTTCCTTGAAAAAGACAAAAGGCCGTGCAATCAATTACGCGCACGATACTGGTCACGGAGATGAGGTGGAAGTCACTCACGCGCTGGTCGTCGAGTTGATGCTCGTCAAGGAGTATTTCCCCAAGGGAAGACCTGATCTATCTATACGGACGGGGGTGGCAAGGATACTACGCTCACAGCACCGGGTGGTGTTAAGCGACTATGCGAGGGTATCAAACGTTCCGGTGGATGAGTGTTTGCCATTCTACCAGGAACTGTTCCCGAGTCCTCCGATATACGAAGACGATGGGTCTGTGGAAGAGGCCACGACGCATCCCTAGGAGAACTTGACTTTTCCGAGATCTCCCTCAAAGTTCCCCGCGGGATTAGATAGTCTGGGGCTCCTTTTTATGTAGTTCTTGTTGGAGTTGAACCCAAAATAATGATACCCCAAATCGAGTAATATATACACCCATCTAACATCCCAACGAATGTTAAGAGACAACAACGTTCGTCAGTGCACATCTTTCTATCACTAGATCCCGCTTCTCATTTCTTATAGAGAGCCAAATGCCTGGGTGAAGACGTTGGCATTTCCTTGTGTCGATCTTTGTGTTTGGTCATGTGATGTCAGCGCCATCACCATCAACCTCACCTTCGTCAGCACAACTTAGAAACTTGGATTCGTCATCACCAATCCATTCAAAAAATGAACGACATGGCTTCTACTACTGCTTATGACTTTATTCGTCTCGAAACTAAGCCGACTGCTCGGCTTTGCTACAGTTTTAACCCAGCTACAACGTCGACAGCCACTAAGCCGACTCTTCTCGTTTTTGTTAACGGTCTTGGATTACCACAGGCAGGATGGGCATTGGCGATCGACAAGTTGCGGGAATATTCCTCGCGTAATCTTCCCGCACTTCTCACTTACGACCGATTTGGACAAGGCCAGTCAGTTGACCGTGATCCTGCCGACGAGGGCGCAGCCGACCCGAGTCACGCACACGATTGCATGAGTGCCGTTCGTGATATGCAACAACTCATCACCCAAATCGCAAAGGACAGGATGAACATCGGAGAACCTGATACCCTGCGCCTTGTATTCGTCGGAAACTCTGTCGGATGCTCTCTTATTCGCCTCTATGCTCACGAATATCCTGGCACCGTGGCTGGCATCCTCTTTCTTGACAGCACCTTGACCGACACGGACTTTGTCTCCATTTTCCCCGATCCCGACGCCGAGTCTTTTGATCCAGACCTGCCTCCGGGCGTAACTGCTGAGAATCTTCGAGATGCCAGAGAAAAAATACGACAGAGGTTCCATCCCGACGTTGGAAGCCAAGAGGGTCTCAGTCGACGAAACCTATTTCAACTTTTGCCACGTGCCGACGCACCTCTTCTTTACAACGCAGGGGAGAATGCTCCTTACATCACAGTGTTGGGCCACGACTTTGAGTTCTTCGCGGAGCGCACAGAGATGGACTTGGGGATTCCTGTCGCTGTTATTCAGACGTACATGAACACATACTGGCATCGCTACAATCAAGGTCTGGCTAAGCTCACGGTGCGCGAGAGGAGCAAAGGACCTTTTCAAGTGCCAGGGGCGGGTCATTTTATTCAGGCGGATAACCCTGCGTATGTGGCAGAGAGGTTGCACGAGATGTTGCAGCTCCTGGGGTTTGACTGATTCGAAACGCATAGATATTTAAAATCTAGCTGCTAGAAATGACTCTCTGTTGAACATCGCTGGCGAAGCAGGCGAGCGGGACATCTCGGTGAGGCTGGGCTAGACAAGGTGAGGCACGGTGTCAGTGCCGCTCACCGTACCTTCCAAGTTCCTCTCCCTCAACGCCTCAACTCACGTGCGGCGGATTTGATACCAGAGTAGATCTCACCCCGTCGTCTTGAGGATGGAATCATGGTGATGATCTCACTCTCCAAGACCCCACCCTCGTGATCGTTGTATTCGATGGTGCGCGCACTTAAAAGACAGGAGGCTCGAATTCGCCCTGGCCCAAACAACAAACCACAACTCCATCCAATGAGAGAAGTCCGTGGATGCCGCCGCTGCATAACAATCCAAGTACGAAGAAAGTCCATCTTCAAAAATGAACGACATTGTTGAAATGTAGGCAAACACCAAGGAAAAAAAAAGAAAACGAACAACAACAACACGGGATTGAACCGCGGCCTCGGGCGGGCGGAATCAAGACTCAGGATCGTGCATCCTCGCCAGGAGGTATCTGGGGACATCCGCCACTGAGCCGCGCGCCTCACCTTCACGTTGTTGGTGAAAAGAGCTCAGGTAATGTGGTATATGAGGGGAGGTCAGAGGTTCCTTAGGTAAACCTCATAGGGGGGTCACGTGAACGCACCACGCTTCCACCTGGAGCAAGGCGAGGTGCCTCTAGAGAGGAGGGAGCTCTACTGGGGATAGAGAAACGGAATATCCATTGGAAATAGATGAAATTTACTGGGGTGGGATGGAGCGTTTCGTAAAACCAGGGCGTATTGCTTCGATATCTAAGTCAGGTAGTCCGCTCCTGGCATGCAGCATGTCTCCGAGTCTATCCTCCATTGTGTCCAGTCTCCTCTCGTCTGACAACGGATAATCGCCATTCAGGTTTCCCAATGTCCACAATAGTTGTGGCGCCAACCAGTGATAACCAGGAGTCTTTAGAAGACCATGTAAGGTTGGTCGAAAGGAAAGTCAATGTGATTATGTGGTTAACTCTCGTACTTCTCATGTATCTACCTCGACCACCCTCCTAGGGCGAACTGACAAACAATGCATGCCCATTTTCACACCCTACTCGGTGACAAATGATACCGAGTCCTTGATGATACATGCCAAAATCGCTGCTGGTGTGGGCCGCGCAGCAGTAACAGAGTCTACCACGCCCCTGGACAAGCACGAGGATACCGTACTTGATCCACACACACTATTTCTTCAACGACCGGTCTCGAACGGGTGTACCATAGCTGGGATCAGGCAACAGATGGGCCAAAAGCTCATGGTGAGTGAGCATGGAGGTGTAGATGATCATCTAGGCTGGACCGGCAGGGAAGCTTGAAAGAGATTGGACTGTTGATGTTAGGCTGGGTTCCTGAAAGATGGAAGATGGGCTGAGGAAACATACCAAAATGCGAGCTGGAATCCCATGGCCCGGTTACCAGTGTACCCCCCGCTCTGCCGAATTCATTTGGGTAAATCATGTTGGTTGTTTGCGCATCCCGGCTCGTCTCGACGGTCTTCGCGAAATTTCGCGAAATATCCGATCTCAATGGCCTTGCCAGTACTTGGTGAAGGCTTAAAATCGGTCGTGCCCGTCAGTCGTTCCTCTGTCGGCCCCCACTGAGTATTTGTCGCAGCCTGGCTACTCTGGGTGTTCTTCATCGGCAGACTTGGCTTGGTCATGTCCATGGGGGGGTTCGACGTTTTGACCTTCTCGATTAGGTTCTCGATCTCTTTCAACGTCGACCTCAGCTTAGCGATTCCCGCGGATAGGTTTGGTTGGCTTGGGGGCGAGAGCTGATTCTCGACACGGCTGGGAACCCGTTCAGTCCCACGTCGCCTCTGTCGGCGTTGGCGGTTCTAACATGGAATTAGCCCGTCGAGACACAACTGCCCGAGCTTGAACTTACCCCCTGTCGTCGGTTGCGACCACCAGAGCCTCGTCGTCCACCTCCCATTGGTGTGATGTGAATGTCTTCTCCCGTGATGTTCATGTGGGCAATACTCCCCGCTCTGAAGTTGTAGGTTGTTCGCCCTCTCGAGTAGTGTACTGTCATCCCCTCAGGAAGTCGGCCGTGAAAATGGATGGACATTGTTGCGGCGCTGATAGAAGAGGAGCGGAGAGTGATTGGCTGGCCTATATTGAGCACGGTTAGTCCAATTCCAAGAGATGTGGAGCGGTAAGATGATGGCGAGTGGGAGATGAGTCGTGCAGGAGCTCGGTTTGAAGGCCACGGGAAATCCAGTGACGCGACGATGCCGGCCGTGGGAGAATGGGCCAGTGTAGCGAGGGCGCATGTGTGCGAAAGGCACTTGGGGGAGAACAGAAAAAGGACGACATTTCGGTAAAGGCCAAGAGATGGGTTGATGAGGGCAGAGATAGCGCGACGTAGGGAGAAGCAACACGTACCTCCGTTGGCTGTGATCGTGTTGAACGGAAAAAGAGGAGGAAGAGAGAAAGTGAAAGTTGAAGGGCAAGAGAGAATCCCCAGTCTCGTGATTGTGTGGCTAGAGAATAGAAGCACTCGCCACTTTAGGCAAGGGTCCTCATCTTTGCGGGCATTCTGATGTGAAGAAGTGGCTCAGTTCAATTGCCCAGTCGTCATGCTGAAGAGGGCGGAAAATCATGGGGCTTTCTGGAAAACGCATTGTTGTCTAGTTTAGAGGCTTGATGGGGGATATGGAAGGGAGAATTGCTCTTGGAACGCACCAAAGAGTTTTCTGGAGATCTTGGGTATTCAGCCCGCGCTACTATCTGTAAGGTACCATGAATTGTCGGGTCACGCCCTAAGAGGGATGTCTCTGCCTTGGTGGATTAGAGCTAGCCACAAGCGGAAGGCCTCTGCCTATGCCACAAAGCTTGTATTGATCATTGTGTCTTTTGTTGCTATGGATGATAGCCTCTTATGGAGACGTCATTCATGGATCAAGGAATAGATGGTTAATTCTAAATATGAGGAATTTACTAAAATCATTGTGGCACATCCCCTTAGAGTCGATAACAACGCAATCTTTCACCTCAAGTACTAAAATGCATGAGGAACGACCCCGAAGACAACTTAAGCTGCTCCTCCAAACCCAGCAAGAGCCCCAGCTCGACTCGCCATTTTCGAGTCTGGATACGAAGAAGGGTCTATCGGACCCGTCAAATTCTCAAGTTCTAGTAAGGTAGTTAGCCTCCCATTCAATCGTCCAGCATTGCACATTTCAACTTGCCTTCCCTCTTGGCTGCTCTGGTCTCCAAAGTATCATGCCAGATCTTCAAAGCCCACAACGCAACAAGCGCATCTTTTTGTTGCTGTGGGATTGGAACTGAAATGACCAACTTGTGCTCTCCTTTTCCTTCCTCGTGGGCAATCTTCTTTCCTGCAGAGTCGATCCACTGATACTGGCCACCCTTCCACTTGGGCTTGGCCTCGAAAAGTGTCTCTTGGCTGTCCTCGTTGAATAATTTGTCGGATGATGAAGTCCTTTCGGCGCTCAACAAGGCTTTGAACTCGATCTTTTGCAGAATACTCTTGGAGGCTTGTAGTTGGACGTTTCCAACCATGTCGGGCGATGCAGATGTGATGTAGTAGGCAGGCAGGTCTGTCCTGTACTGGGCGTTTGCCGGATGCACGAGATAGAACAGGTGTTGGTTCCGCTGCTTGATCGAAGCCATACTCTCTGCTTCTCCAGGCCCATCATACTCGACACGTTCAAACGTGATGGTTGTGCCTTTCTGGGAGGTCGAGGTTACTTCCTTGCTCAACTGATAGAGGGGTATAGATGCCGCATTCTCGGCATAAATCGATTGCCCTGAAAGCACAAGAGTATTCGGTCCCGAGTTGTCCTCAATAGAGGGTCGCAGGACACCTATCGTCGAGTCTGTATCCATGGTCTTCGGCTGGGAGAGATGACTAGTGTTCGATCCGCCAACGTGAAAGGTATGAAGAAAGAGAGTTCAAACAAGGCCTCTGGATTCAATTTCGTCATTCTGGGTCTGTCTTCCACGTGATGTTCATCACAACCAACAATCACCCATGTTGTCGAGGCCAAGCGTGGCTGTGCGCTGATCCGTTTCAAGTTTGGATGCCGCTATACTGAGCGATGAAACTTCAGCACACCAAGATCGACAAGTCTTCCTATATCCAAATTTCTGTCTCTTTTGGCTGGAATTGAACCACATTGGGCCTACACCCCGTCTTTCGTCGATAGAATCCTATGCCATCATCCATGGACCAGACTAGCCTCTAGTCTTCGCTATGAGCACTGACACTTGATAAAAGCATCTTGAATCACGATGTCGTCCATTCAATTCAATAAATTCCAGTTAACCCTCAGGGAAATGGACTATAGAGTCTCATCCAAATCGTCAAATATTCTCTGGTGCAAGTCATCGAACCCGTACGGTTGTGGTCGTAATTATCTTCCCGCACATGCTAAAATTCGCAATGATAGCCTCAGCATAAAGATTAACTACTGACAATAGTTAGAATAGACCTTAAAAAGCTGAACATACCTTTATATAAAGCCTTACCCAGGTTAGTATAACAACACAAGTGGAATCATCAACAATAACAGATTCACAAGGAAGAGGCTTGAGACAAATGAGTCTTGAAGATAAATATCCGGCCGTTATACCATACTATTAAATACTGCTTTTTATGTCCATGCATTGAAAACCCAACCTCACATTAAACACGTCTCATCGTAAGCTATTGCTGGCACTCGAATTATGCACCTCGAAAGCAACCGTTTTGCTGATGCCGATCTGTTTGGGATCCATATCGTTCAGATCAATCTCGGATGAAGGTTTTCGATTCTCCCTGCGACTAATGATGCGCTCCTGTGAGCTCGTTCGATCGTGATTCGTGTCTCCGCCTTGTACTTCGACAATGTGTTCGCCTTGGTTTGTCGTCAAGATTAGGTCGTTGCCACCTGTGAATTGTCGACGTGGGTAGCCTGGGATTTGTCGGCTGTGGGTTGAGGAGCCGTAAACTTGGTTGTGGAAGACGACTTTGGAAGCGAGTATGTCGATACTGGAGCTGATTAGTATGTGTGTTTCCTTTGAAGGTCAGTTGACCTACAGCATCATCACCGGGAACATGCATTCCATGGCGTATGCGAATCGATCAAGCTGCGATGCAACATCCGTCGCGCTCTGAGAAGCCGTTTGGAAAGAGTACGTGATCGCCCTCATAATACCCAGCACTGCCAGCAGCGCAAGTCGAACCTCGGTGCTTCTCATCAAATAGCGAAACAGGCCAGCCTTGATAGCCGCCTTGAGCGATGTCGACTTGGCCGATCCGAAAACTCGAAGGAGGAAGAAGGCGCTAACACATTCGAGGAGGGCGATCAGGACAAAGTATCCCATGTGGAGGTTGTTGATGATGGTTTGTTCTCCTGTTGACTCGTTCAAGATGCGTCGTGCCCTGACTGCGGCGATAACTACCCGGATTGCCATGATGGCGACAATCATGATCCAGAATAGACACGCAAAGATTACCCATTGTCGGTTTCTAAGGACTCGGCTCAGGATGATGTAACTGTAGAATGAAAGTCCGGCTTCTTGAACCTACAAGAGCAAAACCGGTCAGCTTTCACGTCTCATATCCGTCGCAGGACATCTCACCATCCACAGAACATCCGCAATCGCAGAGGCTATTGCCTGTCCCTTAACAGGGTTCGATAGATCGTAGTAGGCATAGTAGCAGAGGCCGTTGGCGATGGCACCAGCGGCCGAAGTGACGATGGGAACGATCGAAACGGGTGAGAAGCTGGTTATACCAGCGACCATCAGTCCAAAGAGGACATTGGCAATGCCGATCGTGCTGAGGATGGACCAGCTCAGCTCATAGTAGACCTGACTGACGTTCTCGCCTTGTTGTACCATGGCTAGTTAATTAGAGATCGGCCGGATCCAAATGTTGGTTTGCGGCCAAGAAGATGGTTCACATGGTCGGGAAACCCTGGCAGTAGGAAAAAAGAAAAAGCAACAGTAAGAGGGGCACACCCCCAAGCTTATACTGAACTGGACCACCCCGTGGAGTTGCTTCATTCTCCGGGGTACCCCGACCGTAAGAAGGCCGCTGAAGGCGATTGTCGAGGGGATCACGTTAGCGAGTCATCAGTTCGAATGGGGTGCTGCATCGGCAAGGGGTCCACGCCAGTCGGTGACACATAACAAAGCGCATCCATCCTTCAGCGAGTGACGGGGTCGGTCCGCGACTGGCGCGCTAGAGTTGGGGAAATTGCCACAAGTTCGAGATGGATGGCCTTTGACATCTGAGTGGCTTGACCCCGTTGAGCGGTCCCCGTGTGCCCCGGCTCCCCCGCCAAGCCCCCAACTCTGAAGCATCCGATGCTTTATTCCCGGTAAAAAGAGGCTTGCGGAGTGATTAATCCGACGTCTGGTCTTGCACACGGCACAGTTGACGACCCCCCTGGTCGCGGATAGAACTGTGCCGCACATTGCCACGCACTTCCCCCTGGGGCAACACGTTTATTAAGATGGCAGATGGCTACAAATGACCAATTCTAGACCCATCGGCGGTGTTTCCGAGTCTGTTCCCCAGGGGTTCCCCCTATGTGTTTTGTCCTCATGATGGTTGGGGAATGCATCCCTTTTGCATTGTCAAGTAAGCACCCAGCTATCACGAGACTTCGTGGGTCTGAAACCAGCCCCCTTGTCCTCAATGCACCAGATTTTTCATCAGCCCTGCAATGTAGGGCAGGAAAAAAAAACCACATGGCCCAGTTTTGCCATGTGCGTATAGAGGACTTTACTTGATCCAAGCTTCTGTCCGTTCACTGCTGACGAGGCCCGCTTAACTAATATGGTAATTACACTTGTCTCCTCAGTAATATGAATCCTTCCAAAAAGGACGTTTCATGACGAATCAAGAATTTGTTAACCTTGTCACGTTGGGACGGGGGCAGAATGAGGGATGGGTCGTATTGTCAGACATCCTGGAACCAACAGTGGTCTTGTTGGTTGGTGAGGAATGAACGAACGGTAGGACATGGCACTAGACGAGGGAGAACACGGACTCGGACACTGGCCAAGCCTCAAAGTTAAAAGACGAAGGAATTTCAGCTCCCTGGGTACCCTGGATAGTATGAAAGTTAAATAGAACTGGGCTGTCAAGGTCTAGACTCTGGAGTTTGAGCGACCGACGTACAGAAGACAATACTCCCTCCACACTTCATGTTCCAACCCCAGGTATGCAAGATGCCAAAAAGGTATGATTTCCTGTCATATTTGACAAGACGTAAAAGAATGACACCCCGCTAAAGGAAGTGTCATCCGAACCCCCGACCCGACATTGTTTCCGCTAGTGCCTTCGCTTGAAGCGCTAGCAAGGTTTTGACATTCGCTTCTTGATAATCAGGACTGATGAAACACGCGAGTCGCGTAAGTTGAAGGATTGGATGCCATGTCCTCGGCCGAGAAACAAATTGCGTGTTGCATAGCACGCATGAAGCACGGCAGATAGTGTCTCTATCAGTTTCGCGGCCAATACATGCAAGCGACACTAGATCTTGCATCGTGAAATGCTAGATGACGGTCTTCTTTCCGATCTTAGATTGCTGCATCTCAAGGCCCGATTTTGCCATGTCTGGCCGATACGCAAAACAGTTCCCGAGCACCAAAAATCCATCCCGGCCGTATCTTCGAAAAGGATTGGCATCTCCGCATGATAAATACAAATCTCAACCCCAATTTGAACTTCAATTTTTGTGGGCCTGTTGTTTTGCGAGATGCAGTCTTTACTTCAGCACCATCACGTGGCAGTGGCTGCTCCGGTGGTTGTGCTGGAGAATCTAGGGGGGAACCTGTAGCTGGTGCCGGGCGCGCCCGATCAGAGTTCTTTGTCCGAGGAGAAAAACGAAGGCTTAGAGTTTGTGTCGCTCTATTCATTGGGCAAAACGCGACTTGGTGTCTTGGGTCGTGAAGACGCGCAATAGGGTGGATAAGAGAGACTGGCAACAAGAACTTGAACGTTCAGCGCCAGGTCAAGAAGAGACATCAGAGTATTAGGTATCAGCATGGCTTTTACAGAGGGTGATTAGGTACCATTCGAGGTTGCCATGTCCACCTAGTCTTTCGTTGGGAACCTTGCGCGAGATGGATGCTTAAATATACTTTGGCGCAGAATTCGAACTTTGGAAGAATGAAAAGGGTTTCCACGCATGCAACGCACAACTATGATTGATGAAACTCTATTGCAAGTGCCAGCAAGCCCGGTTCCTTGCGTATAAGAACAATCGTAACCCTTCTGTGCCTTTTTCTTACTTCGCAGCACACATCCAAAAAGCCGAAGTTTCATGCGCCCTTGTTTCATCAACCCTACCTATTCTACAACACCGCCATCACTATGTCATACATCGAAATCAGAGATCACTGCTGCCAGTACCACTGTCTTGCGACTTGGCCTGGAATCACAATGAGAAGTGTGGCATCGCATGCAAAGAGGATTATCCATCGGCTACGACCATCACCAGGGCAAAGCTTGGACTGCCATCTTGTCCAGTTGCCATTTGAACTACTCGTCACCGTGACGGATCACCTGTCGGAAGTTGATAGGCATGTGCTGGCCATAACGTGCCGACATTTTTGGAACGTTCTACGTCGACACTATGGGCCAATTTCTTCGCTCTCCAAGATCCAATACCTGAGTTATTTGATCAGCATTTCGCGGAGCAACCCAGATCTTTGGGTTTGCGAGTTTTGTTCCAAACTCCACCCGGCAAGGCACCGGACCTGCCCCCGACACGGTCAAAAAAGGCGCCACCTGGCCGGTACCAGCGTCAAGCTGTCGCTTCAGCACCGGCATATCCAGCTTGCCCTGAAGTTAGAGCGTCTTGGAAACCTCGATAAAAGGCATCGGAAGTTGCTTGATCAGCTCACCATGTCTCATCGAGGTACCCTTTCAACATGGTCGACGGTAAGGGGAGCTGTGAGATGCGGATACGCTGCATATCCCAAGATCACACAGGGAAGGTACATGCTGTTATCAGTCTGGGCGTATGAGCAGTGGAGCGAGCCGATATCTCAGCAGGCCATTGGGTTGTTGTCAATATGTGATCATCAAAAACTCAATTTCAGAATGGCATTTGTTGAAAGTTTTTTCTGGGACAACGAAAGGCAAAATCTCAAAACGGGTGGCAGCAGGCCTTCAAATCCTAGGAACGCGCTGCGCTTCGCTTTCGAACTTGCTCGACAGCGTCCGGGAACCGAAGTGGGTGGCTCTTGTGCCATCTGCCCTGTCGACTTCTCGGTCAATTTCTCACCCGAGAGAATGACGGTCCGAGCCTGGCACGACTTTGGGCCTGAAGGCACGCCGCTGGACCCTGCTTGGACGGTCCACCTTATGGGTCCGTTAGGTTCCCGTGATAACATGTTGACAGTTGATCACGTCGAGGGAAGTGTTCGAGAGCTGTATGGGACACGACTGTATGAGACATGAGAGTAGGAAATGGAGCGGGGGGGGTGGGGGCTTTGAATGATATTGTTGATTGAACTTTGTGCAACGTTGAGTGATGGGTCACGGCGCTATTCGCAAGCGTGGCGAAGGATGATGATTGGCCGATGCTGGAGCGTGCTCGAAGGTGCTCGTTGGCGGGCAAGAATTGTTTCAGTCTTTTTCCATTAAATTTCGAATTGAGCTGCATCAGTTTGTTTCTACATCATCAGGATTGTGAAATACATGTACATGTCTGTGGTGTGAATATTGATGAAGCTTGATTCATCAAGTCTCTCTGTCCCTCTGCATGGCCCGGGTCAACAACCAAAGCAAGACAGCCCTGCACAAAGCTGTGGAATAAAATCGCCATCATCTTGTCCGTTTCCCCACAGAAAATGGCGTAGACATCTACTTCAGGAAAAATTTGGACGTAACGCCCGCACACGAGTAGAATTTCGAGTTTGTCCTTGATGTGTCAAAGACGCGGAGACACATGTCCAAAAAGACTTGGACCAATTCACCCACCAGGACGTGAGGGTGAAGCTCAAAGAGATTTGAGATTCCGCATGGGCCCAAGAACAACTCTCGAGGCAGGAAATCAGACGGTTGCAGAAGAGGGAACGAGACAAGGTCGACCAATCCCCAGAAGGATAAGAAAAGGATCTAGAGAATTAGGGGGAAGCCGCTCTGGGACTCATACCACTGGGTTCTGGAACATCCCAGATATGGAGAGTTCACCAATGATCCGTCAAACAAGGTTCTCTAGATTAGAGGTGACCCCGGGAAGGGAAAGACGATGCTCCTCTGTGGCATCATCGATCAGTTGGACAGGTCGACCAACCCGCTCTCCTACTTCATCTGCCAAGCCACAGAAAAAGACCAATCCAGCGACACAGCTGCGATGCGCGGTCTCATCTACATGCTACTTGATCATTACTTGTTACTTATGCCAAAGCTCCGCGTCGAGTATGACAAGAAAGGGAAGAAGCTATTCGACAGCCCAAATACCAGCTTGCTTCTCGACGGTGTTCTGACCGACATGCTCCAGGATCCCATTCTGGAGGACGCAGTATTCATCATTGACGCCTTGGATGAATGCAAGACGGGCCCATCAAACCTCGTCAAACCCATTGTGAAGCTGTCGAGCTCCTGCCGTGCCAGATGGATCGGATCAAGCCGAGACTGACCTGAGATCAAACAAGAGTTCAGAGGCATCCGGGGGCTGGTTTCCATCACTCTTGAAGAGACCAAGGATGAAGTTGCGCAAGCTGTTCAGTCATACATTCGGACAAAGGTTGACTAGTTGGGCAAGAAGTGAGATGAGGAGGACAAGGAAGAGAAGGAAGAGAAGCATAAGGATGGTAACGAAGAAGAGGAGGGCGATAACTGACGACAACGACAAGAACAACAACAAGGATGGCAATGACGGCAACAAGGATTTGAAGAAGAGAGTGTATGACCACGTCAACTTCTTTCAAGTCTACCAAACGATGAGATGAATCACCCTAGAAGCGTGTGTCACCATTGGAAGTAGATTGTTGGTGTGTGTTATGACTGTCATTGATTCAATCCCAAGTCCTACATGATTTATCGTGAAACCCTGGTGCTCAACCACCCTCGCGATGCCACACCAGTGCTCCCCAACCAAGTCCCAAGCCGAAAAGCCAATCCAAAACCATCTACACCTCCAAGCGACCGGAGTGTAGTGAGCCAGGGTGGGGCGAAACTGTCGAGTGAGGGAGATGATCGAGTCGGGTCGAAAAGCGAGATTCGGGGGCAAGTCAACGACGAAGACTTGGCAAAGATCGACAACGAGGTCTCGGTGGAAGTACGGCGAGGATTGGGGCTTCGGTAGGATGTCGAGTGCTCGTGTTGGCTTCATCTCCATCACTGGAGACTACTAGACCCAGCAACCACGATGAGGTACGAGCTTTGCTGGGGCCCTCCCACCCTC